>JAUZSX010296771.1:0-13533 GCA_034780655.1 Idiosepius hallami
TGTGTGTGAAACACTTGCATTTCGAAGTGATTTTTCCAAGTGGCTACTAAAAATAATAAAACACTTATCTTTTGGCAACTGTTTTTTCACTGCCAATCTTTCAAATACTAAATCAAAATGTCTTTCAACATTGGTTTTTTAAAAATAAATGAGCAAAGTGAATTTATTTAAACAATAAAAGGTTTAATGGAATAGAAAATAGAACAAAATACACTTTATTTTTTAAACAAGGTTGTTTAAAAAATGTCTTGAAGTTCAAAAAAGAAAAAGTAGTTCTAAACGGATTGTACTTTTTTAAACATTAAACAAGTTTTTAAATATTGGTTTATTCCTAACATTAGATGGGTTTGGTTAGTAACTTTTCTATTGGCAAGAGTGCTGTTTCACGGAATAAATAGCTTCGACCCTGTTTTTCACATAAAAGGAACGGATATTCTCTAATCAACGTTTTTTATGTTGAAAACAAAACAATCGCTATTTGAGACGTTAAGTTTAGAACTTCTTTTTCAAAAATCAACAATATAAAACTTTTTTTATTTTAATAACAACATAATTTAAAAAAAATTTTTCTTAAATTTTAAACAAGAAAACAAAACTTTTTTAAAGAAGAAAATAATTTATAAACGTTTTTCTTTACCTTTAACAACAACACGTGATTATTTTTCAAAAACTAATTGTTTATTTAAAATTGATAATTCTATTAAAAAAAAGTTTTTCTATTTTAATCGCGATTTAAATCTTTTTTCTGGTTTAAAATTGAAAATAATTAATTTAACAAGAAAATATGCAGAACTTTTTTTTCGGTTTTAGATTAGAAAAACATTTTTAAATTATTTTCCTGTTTAAAAAAATTTTTAATTGTTTTCTTGTTAAAAAAAAAAGGTATTCTATTTTTTATTTTTGAAAAAGAAGTTCAGCTTATTTAAGACCGTTAACTTCTCAAATAGCGATTGTTTTGTTTTCATAATAACATAAAAAACGGTGATTAGAGAAAACCCGTTCCTTTTATGTGAAAAAGGGGTCGAGGCTATTTATTCCGTGAAACGGCACTCTTGCCAATTAATCTTTTAACTATTTTAGATATTGCAAAACCTGCTCTGAAAGTGAGGCCACTAAAACTTTGAAATTCAATTGCAAGCTAACAAAGAAAAAACCAAACCCCATTTTTGGAGGAATTCAAATTCATACTATATAGAATGTCTAGGAACAAAAAAAAAGATTCAATTTCCAATAGTGTCACATGTTCTTTTGAGCCGCGCTAGAACAATACACATACTTCAGCTCAAAAATCCAATAACGAGGAAAGAACCGAACTTCATTTAAACATATAAATATATGAATATATATATATGATAGCATATGAAAAGTCACAATTATGAAATAATTTTCATTTAAAGTACTGTGAATCAATACTGTAAAAAAAAAGGGAATTAAAAACAAATTATTGGAAATGGAAATTATTTTATAAGAATTGAAAAGAAAAAAATTTCTTTTAAAAAAGAAAAAGAATCCTAAATAAATAGAAAAAAAAGTAAGAAAAGGCTTTTTTGTTTGATATTTGACTCAATATCAGTTTATGAAATAAAGAAAGGTGACACAACACATTAATTAAACCAAAGTGACTTTAAAAAAAAAATCTCTAGTTTTGGGTTAAAACTTCTGAAGAAAAATCAACAAAAAATATCAATCATGTTACAAAATAAGGTACGAATTTAGAATGCATTAAAAAGAATAAAAAATATTTAACAAATCTTAATTCATTAAAGAACATAAGAAAAGAACAAATACACACAAATCACTGATATAAAGAAAATAAAAACTTTAGAGCCTCCAGACTCTTTTCCTCTCAATAAGAGTAACACATCTTGATGAAGACCAACAGTGATTACAAAATGCCTAGGGATATAATGAGCCTGTGACATGGCGTAAAATCATCTACTTGATCGAGAACAAACTCAAGGTAAATTGGCCTTGTGCCTAACTTGAGTTTGTGCTTGATCAAATAGATGATTTTATGACATGTCACCAAAAACCAAATTTCATGGCCTGTAAAAATTATGGGTGGATTTTTTTTTTTTAAGTTTATAAAATTATTAAGAAATTTTTTCCATAAATTTTCCCGAGCAAAGTTGATTTTCATTAATTAATTTGCTATTTTAATCTTAATCCAAAATTTGGATACTGAAATCTTTGCTAGCTTTGTCTGTTAATCTAATAAAGATTCAGATAATCTGTCTTTTGAGTAACAATAAACCACTAGCATGATTTAATGAACTTGAGGTGAGCTAAACATACGATATTTGTTCGAAAGGTTTCTCATTTATATACAATAAAAGATGAGGAAATTAATCTGAAGACTTTTATGTAAAGAACAAAATGAATCTTCAAACCTAAGACTTTCAGTCTAATAATTAATAAAATGATTTTTTTTTTTTCAGAATCCTTGGGATGAGGCTTGATAATTTGTGCATCTATTTTTTGGACTTGTCTTCATCCTTATTGTTATCTTTACAATATTTTAGATGAAGAACCCTTTGGCAGTCTTTAGGGGACTGACCAGAGCAGGCTGCTGCTGTGGTTTTAGAAAGGTTCAACATTCTTTGATTCCTGATTATGAAAAGAAGGTTCCAGAGTTTGATCACCTGAAGATGACTGAAGGAGGTAACAATGATAAGCATGAGGACAATATGTAGTGTAATTTATGGCTTCCTTGCTCCTCCATACTTGTTCATTGCTGAGAGGACATTAAGTTTGAAGAGAGTCAGTTTTGATAGATGGTCAGTCAGTCAGTGAGAAAGAGTAAGGACCAGCCAAGAGAGAAGAACAAGCCAGCTACAGTGAGCTGCATCCATGGGCATGGCAATGTGAAAATAAAAATGTAGATCCACATAAAATTTTGTAAATGTTATCTTTGTTCCTTGCCCAAGTTTGACAAAGAGAGACGACATGAACACATTGACATCGAAACAAGAAAACAGCCCCAAAATATAGATGTACAAATTATTTAGCCTCATCTCAAGGACTGCAAAGAAAAAAATAAGAATAAGAACAACAGCCGCAAAAAAATAAGTGTAGAAATAATAAATAAATGCTAGCAACTAAAAACTACATGCAAACAAATAGACAAACAAATAAGCAGATGTGTATTGAGACATTGACAAGTGAGCTTGATAAAATTAATTTGAAGGTGAACGAAACTGACCTTTGGTAAAGGACAACAGGCAAAATGAGTCGAACTTATAGGACAACAGGTTGAACCTGAAGGACATTGAGAATCAGGGCAAGAGAAAGTAACTTTAGCAACACTAAGACTTGTTAAGGCAACCCTTTTGATGGGCAGCTCAATTCGACATCTGCCCCTGATTGAATCACATATGAAGTTCTTAGGGCAGCAATGTTTTCCATCTGCACAACATTTGGCCTACACAGAAGGAGAAGAAGACGTTGGGGTACAAATAAATCAAAAGAATTATGATGAAGATTTTGAATTCAAAAATACAAAAAAAATCAATTTGAACAAAATCCAATTAAAAAACCAGACTAACAAATACAAATATTTAAAACAAAATCTGTTTTCAGTCTTAACCTTAATTCTCATGAATTAATTTAAAGATAAGTTTTTCTAAAAAGAGTTATGTTTCATGTGCAAATTATGAATGTATAGACAAATTTCACTTAATACTTCTTGAACCTATTGCATCAGCCTTTCATTCCTGCTATGAACAGATTAAAAGGTGTTTTTTTTTAGAATTTACAAATGGTTACAATATGAGAAATAAGGTTAATAATTTTTGTGAGAGAGAAAAAGAATTAAAATCCCAGATTGATGCGAGTGATTTTGAGATTGCCTGAAAAAAAAAAATTAATATAAGCAATTGATAAATAATTTAAAAAAACTGATGTTAAAAAGACTTACCTTAAATTTAAACGAAAATAAGTGCACACACACACACACACATTAATGGTTAGTTGAAAAAATTAATGTTCTCACCCTACTGCATCCTGTGCCCACATCAACATCTTAGCAGCCGTTGCAGTTAGCAACTAAAAACTCTTTTCTATTGCAGTTATCATTGATTAGATGTTTCATTATTGTTGATTATACAAGGCGTATAGAGGATTACTGTGTATCATGGATGCATAGAAATTTACAGTAAATTTTTATTATAAAACATTTTAGAATAGATTTTTTACAAATGAAAAGGTTTTATCTATTTAGCGTATCAGAACTTATACAAAAGAAAATATAAACAATGAGGTTTCTTTTGTTTCAGGACATATCAACCTTTTAAGGTCATTTGATGCCAAAAACAACAATTTTTTTTATAAACATTCTTTTGTCCATGCATAGGTTTTTGACTAATGCAGTAGGCACTATGAAATCCACAGCTGGAGGGAATGTGGAGATTAATACCTTTCCCAAAGGTAATAGTCTAATTATGAAAACAACTAGGACACAAACTTGAGTATTACAGTTTTGAAATTCACTGTCCCAAGTAGACTTCCCCAGGTACTAGTATTAATAAGTAGTCATTAAATATTCTAAGTTATTCTTGCCTTTGGTAGGGGGGGTGGATTCATGAGCTAACCATCAAATTATTTTCACTTTATAAGTGTGTGAAGATTTGCAAGTAAGTACAGCACTTGGGTACTTCTCAATCAAGAAAAGGAGGATTAGAAATATTAAATTAATCTTAAAGAGGATTAATAGAGATTAGATAGGATTAATAAAAAAAGATGGTTAGTTTCTTTTTGTGAGTTTTGAAGTCATTAAAGCTGATCATTACAAACCTCAGGAAGTGGACAGCAATTATAATTCTGTTGGTTAGCACAGCAGGTTGTTCCAACGGGACAATAGGAATTATCTGGACATAGGTTGGGCACAGGTGATTGAATGGACAATAAACGAGCTGATATTTCTGTCAAGCCAATGCTTTTACGAATGCATTTATGATGTGTTATGTCACAGTCATAACCATTAGGGCAACAGTGTTTGTGATCAGTGCAACATGTGGCCTTAAGTGGATGAAATGAAGGTTTTTAAAAAATAAAGGATTGCATTAAATCAAAATCTTAACAAAATTTAAATAAAGATTGCATAATCAAATTTTTAAAAGTCAAAAATTTAAATCTTGGAAGAAAAAAATATTTAATTAAAAAATTATAGAAATAAAAACAAAGAGAAAAAAATCTTAAAAGAAAAACAAAAACAAAAAACAAACCCTTTTGAAGATTAGAAAAAAACATTTTAAAAAAAATCCTTAGAAAATAATTTTTAAAATATAAATTTAATCTAAGTAAATTAAGATTGCAAAAAATCTTTAAAAAAATAAATAAAGTAAAACAAAATATGTGACAAAAAAAGTACAAAAAGGAAAATAATGTTTTTGAAAAAAATATATATACTTGGTGAGCAGCACCAACAAAGTTTGGCACAAGGCCATTTTCAAAGTGAATCCAATATATATATATATATATATATTTTTTTTTTTCAACAGGCAAATTTATTCTACTAACCTCAGGGTATGGACAACAACCATAAGCACCATCTGAAAGAGCACAACATGTTTGCCAAGATGCACATTCAGTACTTTGGTCAGGACACACAATATTCTGATTAGAAGTTGACTTAATTTGAGGAGGATGGTCACATTGGTTATCTTTTGCATTACAGACAAAGCCTTGAGGACAGCAATGTTGTTGATCAAGACAACAAGTTGCCTAGAGTTGGGAGGGAGGACACAAAATCAATTGACATGCAGAAAAAATTCAAGCTACAAGCAGAAACATGCAATAGTTTTTAGGTTAATGTTTTCATGAAATCTTAATCATAGTTCGACTGAAGTTTTTGACAATGTAGTTTTATTTGAATTGTTTGGAAATTTCTTCTCAATTTCATGGTTAAAGACTCTTCATTTCTCTGTGTGTTTTTGAGGTAAGGTTTGATAATTAGTATTTTTTTAAATTATTCAAACATCTGTTTTGATTTTTATTGATGCATATTTAATTAATTTGCTCTTCACTCTTTAGAAGTTGTTATTGGTAGTGACTGTTTGGTTTGAATGGAATTGCAAAACTATAACTTGTATTTAACTCAAGATTAAAAAAAAATGTGTTTTTTTTATGTTGTGAAAACATTCAAACATTAACCCAGAGTTAAAAAAAATAAGCAAAAATATGTAAAACAAGTTTTAAAACACACAAAAATAAAGAAGACGAAAAAAGTCTATGATGTATTGAGGTTTTTGTTATGATATTTTATGTTAAAATAAGTTAAAATTTAAGTTTCTTTTCTAGCACTAACTGTGTTAGATTATACGATTAGCTAATACAAAATGTTAATTGACTAGCGTTAATTGCTTTAGTAATGAAATCAAAAAAGTTGGAAAATAGTCATTTTCTAACTTACAATTTATTATAGCCTATTCAACAGTCATTTATTAAATTGTTCCTAAACTTTATAAACACCAATTGTCTTTATTTTGAGCAATAATGTTTTGTAGTTTTTGTTATTTACATTTTAAGTAAATTTTCAAAGTATTTACAAACTTTTGGGACACTTAGTTGTCCAAAATGTTCGTTAATACTTGATGGTTTTTATTTTGAGCAATGATTTTTGTTGTTTTTGTTATTTACTTTGCAAGTAAAATTTCAATTTTTCGCAGTGTTAACAAACTTTTGGGACAAAAAGAAATTTCTTTGAAATTTTATTGATGAACTTTTATACTTTTTATAATTGAATCAACTAAAAATGGAAATATTTTCAATGAAGAAAAAAAAAAAATCATATCTTCTAAAAATTTTCTTGATGACCATGACAATTCCTAAGGATCTGTATTTAAATTTTTATTATCTATACAACACAAACAGATATGTATTAAATGGATTACCTTAAGATTATAAATTCATTCTAAGAATCAAAATTCCAATTTCAAACCAGTAGCTCTCTCTGTGCCTGTCTGTAGTTATTCTTGGATTCTTATGTTGTCTATTGTCTGATTAACTTCTGGTCAACTTTTATCTAAAATAAGTAACTTTGACACAAAGTTGATCAGAAGTTAATCAGTTACAAGGACAGCATAAGAATCCAAGAACCACTAGAGACAGGTAAGGAGAGAGCCACTGGTTTGAAAATAAAAATTTTACCAAAAAACAAAATTACTTTAGATGGTCTGTAAAAAGAATATTTTGAAAAAAATTGTGAATAAAATCATAAGAAATTTTTCCATAATTTTTCCCAGGCAAAATAACAATTTAACTTTTTTACTGAGACAATATTCACTGCCATCAATGATGGTTTTGTTAAAGTTAATTTGTTTATATTTTATGGCATATCAACCTTTTTAGGTCATTTAATGCCTAGAACAGTCATTGTATACATACATTTTTTTAAACAACACAATTTTTTACTACTTAACCCATAGCTAGAGGAAATGTGAGGATTCTATTTCTATTTTAGTTATATTTTTTTAAAAAGAATAGCAAAGAAAAAGTTTAAATACAAAAAAGGATAGCAAGAAATTTTAAAGAAGTAGCACAACAATCTGAAATTTTATTATCAGAGGAAAAGAGACATTAATAAACACAATAATAATGTTAAAAAAAAAAGAGAATCAAGAAAAAAAAACAGAGAAAAAAGAAGCAGAAAAGACAAAACTAAACAAAAAAACACACAAAAAATAAAATTCTTACTTTTACAAAAATAATAATATTATTTGAATAATTTCATCTCATCCTCATTGCATGAACAATGTTTTAGTCAATAAACATTTTAGCTATCATCAGGTTTAGCTTGCAAAACACAGGAACCTTTACTTTGAATAATCTTTGAAATATTAATTGAATTCTTAATTCAATCAATTATTCTTATTTAATCAGATAATTAATATTAATATTCAGCAACGGTGGAGCATTGGTAAAAGCTAGGAATCTGGAATCATAGAGTTCAAAACACGAGTTCAAATCCTAGTCCAACATTACATTTACCTTTAGCTGACTCGGAAAAGCAACTCACCTCGGTGAAGGACAACATTGAGTGCAAAAAGACCAAGTATAGAGCACATAAAAATGTCCTTGTGCCTAACTTGGATTGGTGCTTGACCAAGTGAATCTAATATTATAATTCATCCTGACACTCTCAGTTTAATATTTAGTACAATAATGATACCCTTTGACCCCCTTTGAATAAAAAAATGGATCTTCTAATTGGCATAGAACCAATTACCCAAGATTGTTTTTTTAGACTTGGTGTCACTTAAAATTAAATAAAACCTTGTTTTTGTATAATTTTTAATTGAATAAACTTTTTTTTTAATTGTTTAGAATAGAAATTTTCTTTTACAGATGGCATTAATAAATGCTATTTCTGTCCAATTTTGCCAACAAAAATTTCTGTGGTAATAAAACCTGCAAGAAGACCTGAGAGCATATCAACTGAAATTTTTGTGTCTATTCCCCAAAAAAGAATGAAAAGACAGTATTATCCAAATAATAATACTACAACTGCTACTGCTACAAATATTAATAAAGAAATGAAAGAGAAAGCTTGAACCGTTGAGAGGGAGAATGAATGAGGCATGCGGGAAATTACCTGAGGAAATGGACAGCATCCATAAACATGTTCCTTAATTTGACAACAAGTCATGCCACTGGAACATTGGGTCTGATGATCTGGACAGGTAAGAAGTGCCTGTGAGAGGATCTGGCATTTAGATGCCTTTACATCACAGGTATAGCCCCGGGGACAGCAATGATAATTATCAGAGCAACACACCGCCTGAAAGGGGTCAATCATTATGCACGCTTGTAGAGAATATAACAGGGGATAAGAATCAAGAAACCCAATACACAAATTACTCATAATTTGGTATTCTAAACAAAATGTATTTGTATAGTCAAAGAGGGATATTCATTCAATAATATCAATTATAAACTAAATATATATGGTTTGATTGAATAGTTTTACTACACATCAACCTTTTTAGATCATTTAATCCCGAGAAAGATCATTTTAACCTTTTTTTTGTGAAACCCTGCTTTAGAAATGGATTAATTTGTAGATTTTATCTACAAATTTAATCTTCATCTTTCACCCTACATTTTATACAAAGAACAGTATTCTATATTTTAAGGATTTTTATTTTTTATCCTATATTTATACAAGAAACAGTATTTTATATTCAAAGAATAGGCAATTCTTTAGAAATGGATTAATTTGTAGATTTTATATACAATTTTTAACTTCATTTTTCCTTCTTATATTTGTTAGTTTTTTTATATTTGAAAAATTCTAAATAATTTATTAAAGATCAAATAGAACCTGCTTAAGAAAAATTTGATCCTTATTTTTCACCTTACAAGGAACAGGATTTGATATTTTAAAATTTTTAATGAAGATCAAATAGATACTATTTATGAAAAGGTTTTATTTTTAAATGTTATTTTCTTCTTTAACTTTGTTTACTTCTCATCCTTTATATTATAAAATGAATAGTATTTTATGAAATTATAGTTAAAAAAATAAACTTTTTTTTATAATTTGTATATTCATATACAAGTTTGATCTTTATTTTTCCCCTTACAAGGAACAGGATTTCATGTTTTTACTGAAGATCAAATAGATACTGTTTATGAAATGGTTTTATTTTTAAATGTTGTTTCATTTTCTTCTTTTCTATTCCCATATTTTATATATCAAGAATTACAAGTAACAAAGTACCTTAATAAAGTTAAAACAGACCATGTTTTAGAATCTATCAATTTGTAGATTTTATATCTTTATTACTGTTATTTCTTTTAAATATTTTCAATACATATTTAGTTTGTGTTCTCAAATCTAGAAATTAAAAAAAAAATCCAAACCTCCTACAAGTCCTTATTTCCACTACATCTTCTTAAAGTGAAAGAATGGTTTACACAGAATCAAAAAAAAGGAAAAAATATCAATGAATCATTAATATTTTTATCCTAAAGATAAAAATACTCACATTAGGATATGGACAGCATCCATATGTTCCCCCTTCAAGGGGACAACAAGTTGTACCTTCAGGGCAGGTGGTTTCCATATCAGGACAGGTCTGGCCTGCTTGCCACTTGCTCATTTTCACCATTATCATGTCCACGTGTTTCTTCACGCATCGGCTGGCAGTAACATCACAACTGTAACCATTAGGGCAACAGTGTCGACGATCAGAACAGCATGTGGCCTGCATTAAAAAACAAAAAGAAAAAAGTATGAAATGTGTGTGATTTAATTCAAAAGCATCAATTTTAATAGAAAATAAAGAAATAAATTACATTAAACTACGAAGAAAAAAATAATATGAATAAAATAATTTTCTAGATAAAATTTTAAATTTCTATCAAAACTTATCAATAAATGGAATTCTGTGTGTGTGTGTGTGTGTGTGTGTGTATGTATCTATCTAAATGTTGAATTGTATTCTCTAACCTGGGTTTTACCATCAGGATCATAAGGAGAATTCATTTAAATTTACATTTCTTATAAGACACATATTAATAGCTCTACTTTAGTATTGAACACTTTTCTTATTCATTAACTAAAATTATCTGCGTATATTTGATACAACTTGTAAGTTGCATTTTGTAGGTAGTTGGGCTGCAAAGTGCATTCTGCAGTGTGTGTGCGTGTGTGTGATTATGCTGCTGCTGATGTTACAAAGACAACAGAAGAACACACTTGGAAAAGTGTCACTTCAGCTTCACCAGTTGGGAGGATGCTGTTCTCTAGAGGAGGGTGTGGAGTTTGATACTTCATAAAGGCATGGCTCAATTTGAAAAGGACCTCCACAGAGTCGCAGAAAGCAAAGAGATAGTCATAACTAACTCAGCCCCTTCTTCCAATTCAACTACTCAGTTGGCAACACACACACATGCCCCCACTGCAATAAAGTCTGCAGGACAAGGATTGGCTTTTACAGTCACCTAAGGAACCACAGGCGAACCAAAGCCTACCAACAGAACTATTATACTTGTTACAATAGCCAATAAATGAATGAATTATGTTGCAAAACACAGTATTGTATATAATCTACAAACAAAATAAAATGTTTTGCAACTTTTCAAGAAAGAATGAAGAATAAGGGAAAGAAAAAAGAAAAACCACTTACACTGGTATAAGGACAACAAGCATAGCCATCTTTGCCTAATGGGCAGCAAGTTGAGCCAGTTCTACACACTGTCACTGCATCGGGACACACAACAGGGTCTCTGAGAGCAAAGAGACTATGAGTTGGTCGAAGAGATGTCAGTTCTTTTGTTGGTTCTTCCGTCAGTTTTTCACATTTAGAGGATTTCAAGTTACACTGGAAACCTGATGGACAACATTGCTGGCCTTCGCTACAACAAACAGCCTGAAAGAAAATAATAAATAAATGAATAAATAAAATTTTTCAAAAAAAGTGAAAGGGTTCTAAAGAACTACTAATAAAAGGGTGACTTTTTTGTGTTGTCATAAACAAATTTGACTCTCTATTTAATTCTTTAGACCCTAAAAAGCTGATATATCGTCCCTAGCGACCCAAGGCAAAAGAAGACACACACACACAGTGATATTTTGGTCTAATTTTTTGGACCCTGAATTAGCAAAATTACCACCTATTCATTCATAGTTGCTCTATTAAAGGAACATGTTATGGTTGAAATGTTGGTTTGTCTATTTTTGCCTTAGGTTACTAAGGCCAATATATCGGCCTTTCAGAGTTGAAAGAGTTAAACAGATTATTATCATTTTTTTTTCCTTTAAATATAGGTTGCAATAATTTTGGTTTAATAATGAAGTGGCTATAAAGAAGCCAGTTACATGCCCTTGGACTCAGTCTGAAGTACCCTGGAATGATCTCCCTTGTCCGATGTAAGGCTAGGATGCTGCTATGTTGGAAAGTTAGTCAGGACACATCTACACTATTTATTACTTCTTACTTCCCCTGAATCTGTAAACTCACCAGTGCTTGAACGCATGTGGATTATATATACTTTAACAACACTAAAAACTAAATCTGTACAAATAAATTTGAATATAACTCATATTTTATTATTTTCTGAAATCCTTGAGATGAGTTAATGAATTTTATGATTCAGATTATTGTCCTCATTTTTTTGTTTCCTTACGTTTTGACTGAATTAATTAATTAATGTAGATTTGAGTTGAAAAAAGTAAATGATAAACGTAGGTTCAGAAGATCTGAACCAAGAAAGACCTTAAATAACCCAGAGGTTGATAGGTAAAAAAAATAGTGAAACAAATAAAAATGAGGACAATAGTCCGAAAAATAGTTATAAAATTAATTCTTTATTATTCATTTATAGTGTGATTAAAATAAATGTTAAATTTTTTTTTTCCATTTTGCTTCTTTCTAGGACACCAAACAAACATACCTTAGGTTAAGTGTTTTTTAAAAAATTGACTTATTCAAAATTTAATTCATATCTATTTATGCATTATACAGAGATAAAAATAATTTCAACTTTTACTTTACATCCATTGATATAAATACTCACATATGAATAGACAGACAGAAACACATACATAGATAAATGAAAATATATTCAAACAAATACATACAAATATATATACAAAATATGGCCAGTAAAAGCTTGGGCTCTGGAATTATATTATGCGAGTTCAAATTCCAGTAAAAATCATTGCCTTAAGTCGGTTTGGGGAGAAGGGGCACAACTTGTTGAAGGGCAAAACTGATTACAAAATTCCAGGGATATAATGGGCATGTAAAAATGGCTTTGGGCCTAACTTGGGTTTGTGCTAAACCAAGTAAATAAAAATAAATTTTATATATATATATATATATATATACCAGCGGCCGCCGTTTTTCCAGGTTTTGGATTTTACCTTTTATTTTTTAACTATATATATATAATATAATAGTAGAAATATTAGTAGTAAACTATATATATGTAGAATCAAGTTAAATTCAAAAGGTCTAACAAAAATTTCGAATCGTTTTTGTCTTTATCCTTTCTCTGAGTCTTCCTTTCGTGTTATTTTCGAATCCATTTTGTTTTTTCAATTCCATTTATGAAGGTCATACACTGATCCGGCCCTCGTCAGCGTGGGACCTGCGCACATTTCCATCCTTCCCTACCCTTGCCTCAAAAACTCTCAAAATAATCTGGGTTCAGCTTTTCAGAACTGAAAAGAGGATTTTCTCGTTCGAAGCCCACCAAAAATCGAACATCTTTAAAGATCGATACCGATCAAGTTTTTTTTTTTTTTAGTTTAGGATTCTTTGAAAAATTTCGACTTGGCAGAAACAGAGTGTGTACGAGGCCGAAAGAGAAGGTGTGTGTGGGGGGGTAGAGCGCTTATTTGTTTAATTCTTACGGCATATCAACTCTTTTATCTCGTTTAATGCGGATAACAATCATTTTTGGGGAATGTTGGGGAATGTCCCAAGAGCATCATTCAGATATGAACGCAAACAGAACGACTTGGATTTAAAGAGAGAGAGAGAGAGAGAGAGAGAGAGAGAGAGAGAGAGAGAGAGAGAGAGAGAG
>JAUZSX010296782.1:0-13533 GCA_034780655.1 Idiosepius hallami
CTCATCTTGGTAATTTTGATGTTTCTACACTACATTTGAGATGAGGCTTCATAATTTAGGAATTAACTTTATTATTCCGACTTTTGTCCTCATCTTAGTTGTTTTTTTGATGTTTCTACACTACGTTTCAGCCTAATCTCTCTCAGGCCATCTTCAGGTGTTTTTAACTGTAACCTCAGATAGGGATGCTCTGGGTCTTGTCACCGAATCCTCAGTAATCACTGTCTTCCATAGTTGTTGTCTATCAAACCACGTTTTTGTGACCAAGTAAATCCCTATGCCCGACGTGAGTAGGAATTGAAACCACTACCTTCTGACAATTCTCACCTGGAACCGTTGAGACTCCCACCCCTCTATCCGTTGTGCCATGGCCCACCTATAATTGGGTGTAAATTCAATGAATATTCAATGCAAATTGGATTTTCTGAATGAAAACAACTTATACTCTTTTTATTTTCCCATTTTCAATAAAGATATCAATAGAGAAAATCAACCCTTCAAGGCCATATGTTGCTATGACTTCATTAAAATTGATTTATTGATTAATATTATACATGAGGCAAATCTTATAAATATTTGCTTTTGATTAAATTCATTTTCAAACTGCATAATTAAATATAAAATATGAAATGGTTTGTGGGAGTTAAATTTTAATCTATTCAAAATAATCTAAATCATTATTTATTCAAAATTATTTGAAATTCAAAGTTTAATTTTAAAGACTTTCTGATCAGAACTGAAGCTATTTTTTGGTTTACTTTTGATATTGGAGTTTTGCTGCCTAAACAAAAATTACTTATAAAGCAAAACAGTAACAGCAATTATTTAAAGATTTAATAGATTTAAAAGTTACTGAGTTTTTGTTTTTTAGAATAATAATTTGTTTGATTGTCTATCTATACTATATAATAAAGACCATTTTGTGTGTATTTTTTTTATACAGGATGTCCAAAAAGTTACTGTGCACTATGGCATTTAATACATCATTTTCTACTTCACAGATCATTTGGTTAATTGATGTATAAATTTAAAGTTTTAAATGAATTATACATATGTATATAAAGAAAAATGCAATTTTTAAAGGTAAAATTTATTAAATTATCTTTGAAATTCATTATTTTCATTGGAAATATTACACTAGGCCAATGAATATTCTCTTATTTTACTGAAACAATTATTTTTTGGTGTGTTTTACCGTCATAATTTTTTTCGATTTTCTAACTTTATTATTTTTGGAAATTAAAAACTTTAAACAATTTTTCCATTATTCAATTTCTACATGATCTTACTAGAAGTACATGGTTCTACATTACAAGTGAAGCACTGATTTTTCCAAGTGGCTACCAAAAATAATAAAACATTTATCTTTTGTTGACCATTTTTTTCACTGATAATTTTACAAATACTAAATAAAAATTTCTTTCAACTTTTATTTATTTATCTATTTTATTAAACGAGCAAAGTCAAAATATTTGAACAATAAAAGAGACTATATTGTTCTATTCTCTAGTCTATTAAGACTTGAGAATAGAGCAATATAGTTTCTTTTTGATTTTAATTAAATAAGCAAAGTCAAAATATTTGAACAATAAAAGGTTTAATATTATGGAAAATAAAATAATATATATATTTTTAACAAGGCTGTTTAAAAAATGTCAAAAGAAACTCAACAAAATTTTTATGATGGAGAAAAAATAGTTCCAAGTGAAATGAATTATACTTTCTTATAAAGTAATTAAATTTTGAATTAATGACTTTTCATAACATCAGAGTGAGGTAACATTTTCATTGATTTGGCTTGTAACTTTTCTATTAAAAGTCAACAAAATTAAATTTGTCCATGTAGCTGTGAAGTATGATTTACTGTTTTTTTGTTAGTTTTAGATCAAGATAGAAATGAATAATATAATGGGATAAGGTCTTTAATTACTGACAGTTTCTTGCTTTTGCAATCTTCAGATCAAGTATATATCAGTAGAGATTATTTAATAAAAGATAACATTATCATTGTTCTCTTATAATCTATATTTGTGTCACAGCTGAACATTTTGTCAATCACTTGTCACCTACAGGCTTTTCCCCATTAGTAAACATGCCACGTATGTTTTTTTAATAATTCTTTTTAATGTCTATACTTAGATTAAATATTATAGGAATGTGAGTCATTTCTTTTATAGACTTTTTAAATTACTTTAATGCAGAACAAATAAAATAAATTTGTCCATCAGAACACATTATTATCTACATTGTTCAACATTCTTCATTGCTGAATTCAAGCCAAAAAATTAATATTTTGGATTGTGAAAGTCAGTGGTGTAGATTGAATAATCTTTAGCCAAGGCAGTTTTAAATGTCATTCAATTGACTCTCACATCATTCATGCTTAAGAGATCAAACGCTTCTTAAACCCAAAGAACCAATATATCGGCCCTAGCAACTTAAGGCAAAAGAAGACACACACGCAATGATATTTCAAATTCCACGTAAGGGTCCAAACATGGAATTTGAAATATCTTTTGCCTTCTTCTTTTTTCTTCTTTTGCCTTAAGTCGCTAGGGCCGATATATTGGTTCTTACCAAGTAGTCAATCAGAGGCGTTTACCAAGTAGTCAATCAGAGACGTTCTATTAAAAAACCACATTAGGGTCGAAATGTCAGTGTGTCTTTTTTGCCTTTCAGTACCTAGGCCGATATATTGGCCCCTTAGGGTCGAAAGGGTTAAATAAGTGACCCTATAAAACTCCATTAATATTCTGCTGAAGCAACGCTTCCTATCATACACTTGATGCGCTTCAATTATTGGAGGTGTGGTTTAACTCAGAAGACCTATTGGTTACCGCATGTCAAATTTATAAAAAACTTGTAAATCCAAATAAAACTTGATTTTTCTTCAGACTAAAGGCCTCATGTAACTATAACAATATATGATAGATAAATCCTATTTTCAAACTATTTTTGCATCTTTGGCTTAAAAATTTTGTTAGGGGGACATCACCCTTCGTTTGTTGTTACCTGGGACCAACCGCCCCTCTCTTACCTAGCTATGCCACTGGTGAAATTTTGACAAATTTACCATCACAGTACTCACAATAGATATCTAAATAGTTAATAAACTTTAAACCATCACCACTTTCATCCCCTCTGTACACTCAAAATAAAACCCTAGCTGACCATAAACCTCAGATTAATACTAAATTAAAGTGACAGATCTATATAAATATAAATTGGTTTCCTACTAGCATATCCCCCTTAGAAGGTCATTTAATGTCAACTCTTCATATTTCAAGAAATCATATATTAAGAGATTTTTTACTATCATATAATTAATATTAGAGTCAAAAAAGAGTTTTCAATGAAGCTGATAATAAAAATGTAGTCTATAATAATAAATAAAGAATGAAAAATTCTAAATTTTAATAATTCAATACCAGAAATTTTGTTATACATTTTGATCTGATTTGTTTTTAATTTTTCATTTTCTTTTTAATGATTTTATATGCACAATTTTTTTGGTCCACTGACTTATAAGAAAGGGACCATTGTTTTAAAATTCAATGGCTTTAAATTGATTTTTTAAAATTATTATTAACCATTTTGTATAGATTTAAATTAAAATTGAACTATTAGTTTGATTTTGAAAAATAAATTAGAAATCTAAATCTTTTTAATAATTTATATAACTGCAAATAACTGAAATAATTTGATAAAACAGCATCAGAGGTCTAGGCTTTGATATATATTTTTACATTTTTATAAAGAACATCATTTGAAATTATATTGATATAAACTTTTCATAATTAATCTGAAAAATCATTTTGAACTTTAACTGAATTGTGTGATAAAAAAAGATCATGGTTCATTTCTAAAAATAAATCAATTCCATTGTAGTGTACATGTCTAATGTATTATGCTTTAAAGGGTAAACTAGGATTTGCTTTTATTATGATTCATATTCAATAACAGTTATAAAGAAGTGTGTTCAGACTGCTCAAACCTATCTCCACGTTTATTGTATTATCTTCATTGAAAATTGATTCTACAGATATTCATTAAGTTATTTAATTAAACTAAATTGTAATTTAATTTAATATAATTTATTTAAGTACAAATACTGATTTACCTCTCTTTTTAACAATTTAAAAAAAAATCTTAATCTAGGCAATGATCTAAATTTTAAGTATAAATTTGTCTGGCTTAAAATAATTTAAAGCAAAAAAATTCATTGAAATTTAATTTTTAGTTTTTTTATAAAATTACAAAAAGACTAAATGCATAAATATTGAGGGTCATGTAACTTTTATGTCTGAGGATTTAATACAAGATAAATATTTGAAATTTTTAAGTAAAATAAAATCTATTTTAACATTTTGTCTCTTGTTTTATCATTTGATTTTTGTCTCGATCTTGCTTGTTTTCTATACAATTCTAAATTTTAATATGATTTAATGCTGAATGCTCATTAGTACTATCCTATACTTATTCTATTGACAAAAAATCTACTTAGAAGTATCTTAGCAAACAGACAAAGTAGCACACTTAACACCCCAGATTTTTTTATGTCAATAATATTTTTTCTTCTATAAAGATTTTATTGAAACTTTACTCCAAAACAAATACAAATATAGGATTTTATTTTTTGAAATTTAAGAAGATAAGGTGAACTTGTAGTTCTGGTTGTGCACTTTGATGAAACCCTTTTTATTCTTGGTTAACTTCTCAATGCAATTGCCTCACATTTTGAGGTCACATCAACAAAAGGTCCCAAGATTTACTTTATTAGTTCTACAATGGTTATTGGTTCGTCTTATAGACTTTCAATTTCATTAATCTCCATAAAAAGAGATTTGGTCAAATGGTAAAACTTCAATGAAATCAGTTGAGAAAATAGAAAATTATCCAAGTTTTAAATCTATTGTCTTAAAATTAGACAAGTAAGATGTGCCAGTCTGTAATTTCATTTTCAAAATAAAAATTAATCTATGTCAGGATTTACCAACCAGAGTTGCTTGCACAAAGGCAACATTCCAGACGGGTGCAAGATAGCTTTTCAATTTTCTTTGTCTTGTATCATTCATTATAGAATACAATCAATAAATCCTTATATATTCTGTAGGCATCAAAAGGGTTGGGAACCACTGATCTAGGGAATATTTCTAAGTTTATTATATGTTGAAATTAATATAATTTCTATGTAAGTAAAATATGTTTCCTGGTTTTGGCAAGAATTAATATACTAAAAAAGAATTATGCAATTGAGAACTAAATAATAATTAGGTTAATTTCTTAATTTTATTGCATTTCAATCTGTTGTGAATGTTTTTATGTGTTAATATATTTTTTTAAAAATAGCAGAAATACTATTTGACCCTTCAATAGTAGGTCTGAAAGAGTTTACAAAAAGTAATGTAACATCTAGATATATAGTTCTAAAATTATAAGAAAGCATTTGAATTGTAGTATGATTTTATTAAACCTATTTTAATTCAGTAATATTCAGAAGGTTCTTGATAATCTATTTCTATCAGTGAGTCTCAATTATAACCTTTAGCTTCAAGCTGTTACTAATGATTTTTAAAAATTGTTTTGTTCTGTTTATTGACCAGTCACCAATTAAATTTGTATCAGAAAAAAAAGAAACAAAAAAAAGCTGTTTACATCATTCATTTTTTACTCAGTCAATTTTTGTTCTTTTTTTTTTTTCCTTTGCTTATTTCATCTTTACTCTGGACACACTTCATGAATACTTTCATTCTAAGATATTCAAGCTATTATATTATTTTATTTGAAATTGATAAACACATAAACAACAATAGATTTTTCTTTTTCTTTCCTCCTTTATTTCTTTTTTCTTCTTCCTCATTTTCAATGGAGAAGACTTGCACATCTTGCTCTTAATGGTTTATTCACCGGTCCCAATCCACCCCGCCATAAACCCCTTCCCAATAAAAAAACAAAAAAACAAAACCCTAGCTGCAACACGATTTCCTTGATAAAATCTAACAAAAACATCAATTAGTGGGTGTCATGCACCAGTCATTCCCTCATATAAACAGATTGTACAAATCAAATACCGGCTGTTTTTCTTGACTTTCAAAAACTTATAAGCAAGACCTGTTGACTTTTGTTTTTTGGTTTTGTTTTAGAAACTTGTCCTTAGGACCCTTACAAATGCACGTGTGTCTATTTATCTATTTTCTGATGCTTTCCTAACTATTGTTGTTGCATCCCCAAACCAATTGTGTATTTTCTCCTATAAATGACCACTCTTTTATCTCATTCATTTAACTTGTATATTACTTGTAACAGATGCAATACTTATACCTTTTATACTTATAGTTCAGATTGAATGTGTTAGTATTGATATTCTGCTTTCCATTGTTTTCATAACAATAATGGGGCATATGCTCAATTTTATTAGAAACAATTATTTCCTTTGAGATGTTCTTACTTGATTTGATTATTTTTGATCTTATTGAAAATGTAGTAAATTTTCATTGTGTGCATCTTTTGGTGAAGCTGTTACATTCAATAAAAGACTTTCCTTCACTGATTTTACTTAGGTAATAAAGAAGACTTTTAGTTAACATTGGAAAAATTGCTGAAATAATTGTTTTATTATTATTAGGCTGACTAATTGATAGTATTTGCTCTTTTTTTCTGATGACCATTTGTTTTTCAAGTTTCTAATTAATAAAATAATAGTACAATATAGAATGATACATAACTTTGGTAAGTTTCAATTACTTTTGCAGTAATTTTCATTCTAGATAACATAATAGTATAATAACACTAATTTCTGTTTAAGAGTGTATGTTACTTTTCTGTTTAAAAACAATCCCATTATTAAGACAAAATATGTCATAAGAATTCTACATTACTGATTTGGGCTGTTTTTTTTTATTAATACCATATTAGTCAATCAGAGCATAACTGTAAAAAAACATGACATAAAAATCAAAATGTGAACAACGTTTCTAGGTAAATTAAATAGAACAAAACTATGATTGAATTTGATGTCAAAACTTTAACAAATTGACTATAAAAATTATAATTGAATCTAGTTTCATTTGATTTAGATTTATTGAATTTCAAAAAAATTTAATCATTCGTTTATATGATTATAAGACTTCATTAGTTTATCACAATTGTTTGAAATCAATGTTGAATTATATTGAAATCATTAAAAAGTTGTTGATGGCCTGAGTAATTGTGTTTTTTTGTCTCAATTATTAGTTTCATCAGTAAATTTGTTTAACCATTTGTTTGTTCTGTAATCATAGATTGAAGGCCTCCATTTATTGTAATGTATGTTTTATCTAAAAGGCCTATAAGAATTGAGCAACATAAAAATCTTTATATATATATATAATGTATGTGTGTGGAAAAATGTGACTGCTGCTTTCATAAATCATTTGCATAAATGTGCAAAACACTTTTTGCAACCCAATAATGTCACTATAAACAAAACTGATTTGGTGTGCCAATTCTATGGTAAAATTGGTTGCAGTTTTGCTGGCCTGAAGAGTCACCTGCAAATGAATTGAATTTGGAGGGGGTTAGGAAGGAGTGTGGGAAGAAGGAAGAAAAGATGAAATAAAGGTTGATATTGAAACTGAGAAGAGAGCAAAATCATTTATGTAAGGGAAAAAGAAATATTGTAGTTTTAAATCTGGTGCAATGCCCTAGGTATACCACTGAACAACCTGCAACTTCTATACAAGTTAGAAAAGCATTTCATGTTAAACAAAATGTTTCTACTATAAGCTTTGAAAATTAAGGTACAAGATTTAATTAAAAAATTGTTAAAATGTTTCTACTATAAGCTTTGAAAATTAAGGTACAAGATTTAATTCGAAAATTGTTAAAATGTTTCTACTATAAGCTTTGAAAATTAAGGTACAAGATTTAATTCGAAAATCATCAATTTTCACAGTGCACTTAAACTTTATCAAATAGGGTATAAAGATTTAATTTAAATTGAATATGAAAATCATCTTGAATTTATTTTATGTAATGTACATTTTGTTGCACTTTTCAATAATAAATCTATCTACTAATTAACAATTAATAATACAGATATATAATTTTAAACTTAAATAATTTTTAAAAGTGCAAAAATTAAAAAAAAAAAAAAAAATTGCTCTGCTTAATGACAAAAAAAGCAACCTAGGAACAACAGACTCATGTCATTTTTTAGAGATGAATTTAAAAATAAAAAAAGCTAAATTGAATTATTTTTAGTAAAAAAAATATGTCATGACCAAAAATAAAATCATAAAAACTTTTAATATTTTTATATTCTTCTTCAAACGGAAATATTTCATTGCAAAATTTGATATTTACAATTCACTTCCTGTTTCAAAGTTGTATTAAAAAAAATAGTATTAATATTATTAATATTAGTCTTTTATTAATAAAAAAGAAAAATAAACATAAATAAAATGCACAGCTTAATAGAGTATATTTCTTTTATTTATTAAAATTATTATCACTAATAAAAACTTTATAATCAAAACTTTGCCACTGAACAGAATCAAACTCAAAACATTATGATCCAGTTCCCAGCTCGCTTCCAATGTACTCAAGTGAATATTTATTAATAATGTGGAGAATTTCCTTATTTTTGTTTTTGCTGTGTCTCTTACGCTGCTGAAATCTTTGCAAAATCAGTTTATTTTTTATTTATTTTATTTGATTAATGAAAAGTTAATATTTTTACCATTATTTTAAAATAAATAAATTTATTTGTATCATTTATATTTGTTTTTTTAGAAAATTATATATATATATATATGGAGATTTATAAATGTATATATATAATGTTTTTTATATTTTATTTGAAAGATAAATATATCACATTTGATTGCAATGTTTTTTACTCTCTATTTGTTATACTATAACACTCCTTTGCCCACTATATGAAATGTTTAAATCTCCTCATACTTCTATTCCTTATATAGCAAATTTCTCTAAATCTTAGCAATCTGAAAACGATGAAAACCTGAATTTTTTGACAAAAACTTTAAAATAACTTTTTTGGATTAAATTTTATTTAATAATTCTTCCAAAGAGAAAAGTGCTTAGAATTAAGTAAAGAACATATTTCATATGGATTTAATTAACAAATATTCAGTAAATAACAAGAAAATAAAGTTGAAAATTTAGAAATGACCTTAAATCCAGGTCCAGTCATTTATGTCCTTGTGCGAAAGTGCTTTCTTTACTAGAATTATGATAACAATTTATTTATCTCTATATAATTTTGTTATTACTATTTTATTTTGCATTTATTTAGAACATTTTGTGTCCCTCAATTTTGTTCTAGGACAATAAGGCTGATGATAATAACTAAGTTAATTTTTGTTGGATAATTAAAAACAAGAAAATTTAAAATGAAAAAGCACAAAGGATTTCTTGGAATGAAGAACAACATTTTTGAAGTATTTGCTTTAAATGAAATTATCCATAAATTTTGTTTTGAACTTTTGGGTTGTTCAATGATGTTTCTATTGTTGGTTATTAATAGCAATATAAAAGGTTTTAAAAGATTTTTATTTGCATTTTTTTACAGATTGAGATTTTGATATCAGAAAATGTCAACTGAAGAAATGATGTCTGATGTTACATGTAAGAAACATAGCTTGGCAATTTCTGACAGATGGGAAATTGTTTGGAAGTTAACCAATCTAGTAATGGCTATATTTTTTCTTTTAGCTGCTTTTGTCAATGTAAGTCTGATTGCTATTCATATTTTGATTTATTCTTTATTTTATGACTACTATTACCACTACTACATAATTATATTAATAAACTAACTGAGGGATGGATCATAAAATGTGATTGACCATATGAATAGAAAAAGAGACTTAAGAATGGATGGAGCAAGAAGTGCTGGAAATCCTGTGTAAGACATTCTGCCACACTGATTCTAAAGAGTTTCACTAATTGTCAGAGCTGTAAGAATTCCATCAATGATAAGCGGGACAATTCAACAAATGATTCTACACTAAATATTCCAGAGCATTTCAATTATTATCCAATCTAAATGTTTATTTAATTTGCATATATTTCCATAAAATCATTTCTTAATTTTCAGCTTATTGTGATCTTTCTCAATGAACCTATAAAGAGTTGAACAAATTTAAGAAAAACTTCTAATAATTAATTAATACCTTCACAAAGATTATAGTAAGTGGTTGTAGATTTTAGTTTTTAAAATTATGCAACACTAATGTCATGGGCATGCATTTACATAATAGATTCAATTAATGATTATTATGTAAAAATTAGAGTGTATGCCTGTTAGAATTAATAAGTTTTAATTTTACCAAAGTTGATGAAATGGTCTGAATAAAGAAATGAAAAATGTAGTTTATTTGTTAAATTATTTGTTAAATAAATGAATATCTAAAATCCTTTTCATTTCAAAAGTGTTTTTTTCTGAAATTGATTTTCAATTAATACCTTTTGTAGAAGTTAAACATTTTCTTTCTTATTTTTAATTTCAGCATAATGATAATGATTGGTACATTTGGATGGTAAGTGACTTTTAAAAATTATTTAGTTTTTTGTTTCCTTAATCTAAGTTACTGTTGTGGCCCTTAAAGGGTCCCTAAGAAAAACTCAGACACAGATATTATATATTGTATTGAAAAAAGACAGAATACAGTGAGAAATATGAAGTACATAGTGAGGTTATAGTATTCTAGTATTTGTAGTTTTTGTTTATATATATATATATATAAATATATATATATATATATTATATATATAATCTGTAGAGTAAGATTGCTTATATTCATAGTTAGATTGCTCAATATCAGTGATGAAGCTTATATATTAGTTAAGCAAAAACACGGAGTCAACGGTCTTCGGTGACTCTCAGTTTCTTGCCTGCGTGGTCATCAGACCAAAAAAAAGGCAGTTTATTTACGTTCGTTTCAATAGGTATATTTCTATTTCACTGCAGACTAATGAGAAAGAAGAAAATTATTGAGGTTTTAAATCTGGTCTGGTATTCTAGAAATGCCATCCCTATAACTTTCCAAAACTAAGTGGGGGAAAAAAATATGAAAAAATGTAGAAAACTTATTGGTTTATCTTTTGTACTTTCTTTATACACTAAACAATCATAATTTTAAGAAAAATGTTTAACCCTAGATTATTTTTTATTAACTTTTTGTAAAATCATCAATTGTAAACTTATATTGAATCTTCAAGTTTAGCAGTTATTGATTTTCTGTAGTCACACACATACATACACATGCGCATCAACGCGTACACACACACACACAAACACGCACACACACACATGCACACACACACCCACACACACACACACACACGCACGCACGCACGCGCACACACACACACACACACACACACACAAATAAAATATATATATTCTAAATCCGTTAGTCCATAGCTCCATATGATGGAGAAACATTTATTTTTCAGCCTAATCTCTTTCTTTGTTAACAAATTTTAGCCATTGCCACTCATTTAATTATATGGACCATTAAATAGACCATAAAAATAGAGCTCTAAGTTTGCCTAACAACTGTGACAAGCTAAAGTCTTATTTATTTATATATATGTATATATATGTATAATTTATTTATTTATATATAAATATATGTATATATGTATATTATGGGTATGAATGTTTGTGTGTTTGTATGTGTGTAGAAATAAAATCCCTTAAGTAAATTTAAACCTATGTAAATATCTACCATCCAAGAATGCATTCATTAACTGGTTGTTTAACAAGCTTAAGATTACAAATGTTAAACATTGAATTACTACAAATTATATATCTTATAGTGTCAGATGAATTTATATAGGTGTAAATACTAAACATTCAAATGAATATTCAGAAATAGACTTTTTTTTCTACTCCAAATTAACAACAATAAAAAAAAAAAGGACAGTTGTGGTGAGGATATTGTTAATTAATGTAGATCAATTCTGTGCTTTGTATTGACTGTCCTACATGAATGGTATCAGACCAAGTGGCACAATTTACAAAACAAAAGCTTTGAAGATAAAAGAGAGAAGAAACATACAAAACCAATTTCTACAATTATCTCCAGGACAATTTATGAGCTAGAATGAATTGGATCAACTTCAGATCTCTTTTTAACCTGTGATCCCACTTAAATAACTTCCAAAAGATTCTCTGTTCCCTTAAAGCAGCTGTACTCTGTATAGAAGTTTCAGTTATTTGACTAGTTGAATGAGAAACTGATATTATTAAAGGCAAGGTTAGTGGTCAGTAGTGTAGTGATATCACAGCACTATTTCCATACGCGCAACAACCAAACCATTGCGTATGGATATTGGTGTAAAGCAACCAATACTTACTGTTAGTCTACAACATGGCGTGATACTATCAACACACGCTTTATTTCCTCTTATGTATATATGTTAATAAAAGATCCTTATAAATACTACTACCTTCGTTGTCCACTACTTCCAGTAATAAACCAAAACAACATAACATAACATCCCTGACCTAATCGTGGTGGGAGAGTGTAACGGGTCCGTGTCAGAGCTATGCCGTCTGGAACTTTGTTCCTGGTATGGCCACCTAAGTCGGACAAGTCTGACACCAGTGGCTTGGCTAACAAAAGGCTCTGGTGAAATCTGGCAACTAACAGCGGTGGCGATCACTGCATCTGCTACTCCGGGTCTCCTCCGGTAAATCGCTGCTCTTAATGGAGTAGGACTAGGGACTCTACTCACCATATTCCCACGAAATCATGGCACATACTTAATTGTGGGCTATAATGGTTCAAGATGGTACGGTCAAAAATCGTTGGAAACACTGGTCCAGAGTAACAGAAAGTTCTTCCATGATGTTGATTAGGATTGAGCAATAATCTATCTATGATCGTAGGGATGTAATCACAGTCTTCTAGTGCTTCACCATTTCTTGGTATTGACCGGGATAGGCCTTCTGTGTGTCTAACCTCTTTAATGGTAGGAACTCCACGATCTTAATGCATTCGACTGATCAGACTACGAATCTCCGACTAACCCGGAGTACAGTGTTGTAATTAAAGAGGAAGAACTACCCTCGCCCGTTTAGGGTTTGGATCAGATTTCCTGTTATAGAGTTTTTCACAGTCGTAGATTAAACTGAGACTCCTAGTCCTCACCCTAGGGGATAACTCTAATCGAGTAGATTTTTTTACCGCTGGTCGATCGTTATGAGGAAGGGAAATGGAGTGGGAAGGTCTTTCTTTTCAAATGCTTAATGCATTTGACTGGTTATGCCACGAGCTGCCGGCCAGCCTGATACAGTACCTGATATTTTGAAGTGGTCACCCATCTAAGTACTGAACAAGCTCTACATTGCCTAACTTTGGTGATCTGGCGGGAACCGGTGTCTCTAACGTGACTAACTTTAAATTTAAGCAACCTTACTACACAGATTAATATATATATATATATATATATATATATAATTATTATTATTAGTAGTAGTAATAAGAGACATTTACTTAGATGTCCTATGCTATGTTGGCCGTT
>JAUZSX010296792.1:0-13531 GCA_034780655.1 Idiosepius hallami
TATAGATATGAAAAACTTATTTACTGGAGGCATTAGGCAATTTAGGTAATAAAAGAAAGTATATTGAATATAAACAATGTAAAATATATATTTTTCCAATTTAGAATTTAAGACACGGATGATGTACTTGTTTACAAAATACGATGATGCTTTTGAATAAAAATTCCTTTTTTAATTCTGACCTAAAATTCTAATTTTTTTAACTAAAATTTTATCAGAAGATCTGAACTAAGAAAGACCTTAAATAACCCATAGAAGTTGATAGGTAAAAAAAAGAAATTTATACCACCAAAACTGCATGTTTGAAGTTTTCTTTTCAAAGGTGATGTGGCTGATAGGGTTGGAATTTTCACTTTAAGCGTCTCAATAAACTTTTCTTGAATTTTGGAGAGGAATTCAAACAAATTCTCACTGCTTATTGACTTGGAAGAAGAATTAGTTTCAAAATAATCTGAAAAAACATTTTTTTAAAAAACAATTGCCTTTCAGAATTATGGATGGATTTGTGTTCAGGGTTCATTTTCAAATTTCTATTATCCTATTTAAGGACTTTTCAAGGCAAAATTTGATACATAAACAATAAGAGTAATCCAAAAAATCTTAGTTACTGACAACAGGACAAGTCATTTTCAAACTCCATGACAACGGCTGCTTTTTTTTTTGTGAATATCTGCAATCGTGAGATGAAACTTTCAGGTTATGAATGCATGAGTTCAGCCATCACAATGTAATTACTTTTGGAACAACCCTTGTAGATCCCTGGGGCTTACACCAGGACATCAGAATAAAAGGTTTTTTAGTGTTAGCAGGATGGAAGTATTCAAAGGATCAATAATCTACTACAGGGTGTCCCAAAAGTTGCTGTGCAGTAAAAAATAATCTCTTAATGCCAATAGAGGACATTACCAGCAATTCCGTTAAGATAAACTATGATACTGTAAATAAATAAAACATTTGTATTGTCTGAATGTTTTATAAAAAAAATTTAATGTTTATTAGTTTATTTGAATTTCTATGTACCCATAGAACATGCGTGCTGGTGATCCACAATCCAGCGTGTACTTGAGGCATCTGAAAGAAGAACCACACGCTGGCATGTGAAGAAAACCAGCTTTGACCCCGGCCGCAGCAAAGATAGAAACAGGACTAAATGTGCAGCATCTGTGGCAGGTCTTGCGGCTCCCTCATTGGCCTGCATAGCCACACCACCAGCTCCATCCCCTTGACTGATTCAGGACACAGAGACCGTGATCTCTCGAGATCAACAGTCCCATAATAATACCCCTTGTGCACAGTAACTTTTTGGACACCCTATAGAAACAATAAAAGCTTACATTTAAGGGCAGCGAATTGTGCTTTGGTCAGTTGGGTGTGAATTTTATACAGCATTTTGCCAGTGATCAGAGGTAAATCCGGTAGAAGATGTTCAATGGGTTCTTGGTCCACAAGATACAAACGTGGGTTCAAGTGCATAAGGTCCATCACTTGACCACTGAGTTCTGACGGTGAACGCAACAGATAAACCTGAAGAGAACAACTAGAAACATCCGGAATATCTCCAACGGATGATGAGAAATCTTTATGCATCAAAACCATGTGAACAACATCAATGGCATCATTATGGTGATTGTACTGAGGAACAGCATCTGAAATGAAAATTTTAAAAATGAAAAAAATAAAGTTGAATAACTAGTGATAAAACTTCAAATCCCACAATTATTGTCATCTGCAACAACTTTGATGTTTTTTTTATCATTATATATATATAGATTTTTTTTTCAATCTATTCTTATTTTTTTATTTTTTCAGTTTATTTTTAAATCATGGTAAGATGTGGTTTTGGAACAAATTTATGGTTATTTAAACTTTCATAGGTTTTAGGGAGAATTTTGTTTTGTGTGTTTATTGAATAATATTTTTGTTCTTGTTTTTGTTTTTTTGGTTTGATAAGTGGGTTTGTGGTTTGATTTTTTTTTTTTTTTCTTTTGGTGATTTGTAGTATGATTACCCTAGTGACAAAATAATTTTTAATGGTAATCAAGGTGTTTTAGGTTTTAGTAGTTTTAAACTAATATTAGGGTTATAATTTTATTTTTGTTTTGTGGCACTGGGCTTGGCAGGTTGGCTTATATTTTAGAGAGTAAGTTGAAAAATAAAAATAAAGAATTTAAGAAAGAAAGACAAATGAAATGAATGTAAGAGAAAAAATTAAAAGGAAAAAATAGAAAGATAAGTGAATTTTTACCTTGGACCAAATCAGCCAAAACACATTCTTTCCAAGCAGAAGAACCAAGTTCCATGGATTTGAAAGAAGGAATCAGGGATTCACTTTGATAACTTGGAACACTTACTATCATAGCTGTCTGGAAACAAATTAAATTATCATATATATATATATATATATATATATATATATATATATGATAGAAAAATGGGATGATATGTGATAGAAAATTATTAGAAAAAACAAGAATATTAATCAGTGCCAACGTGTTTCGGATGTTTTTCCTTCTTCAGAGAACATTTATTATTATATTTATTAGGTCTTGGTAGAGACAAGGTATTTTTGATATTATGACAAGAAATGAATAATTTTTGAATATACATATTTATATACATATATTTAATAGAAAATTAGAAAAAATAAAAAAACAAGAAAATATATTAGTGCTGACATGTTTCAGATATTTTTCCTTCTTCAGGGCACATAATTCATTTCGGCAATTGTAGCACAAAAACAAGGCCCCTTTTCTTTGCAACTTACAAGACACAAAAATATATTTGTTAAAAAAGACAATATCTTTTATGATAAGTGCCTGACTTTCTTTTCTCCTCAGTTTCTTTGTAAATACAATCTTTTTATAACCTTCCCTGCGGTGTTTGTGTTCACTTCCTTCTTGTCAATGTTAGTATTTTGTTATCCCAACTAAATTGGAAAAATACCCAATAATGTTCCATAAATGAATTCTCAATGTTAAACGACTGAAAATTCTTTTGCAAAAATTAAAAAAAACTGATTTTGAAAGAAAAAATGAAAAAAAAAAAGACAAGAAAATCAACTTACTTTATTCAAAGTAGAAAAATATTCTAAAATGTTTTGAGAGGCAGAATTTAAATTTTGCAATGATCTGAATTATAGTTCAGGAAAAAAAGAATTTCTTGCAAATTCTGGCATAACTTATAGTATCAGACAACTGTTTTGATCTTTTGGATCATATCAATGCTGTTAACCATTCCAAACCCCAAGTAAGATTCAAATCCACAGACCGTGTTGAAGGAAACAAACACTAATGACTCGTCCAAGACATAGTTCTCCACTCATAATGGCAATTTTTATGGTTTTGCTCTTAATTTTAACAGTGCTGTTCCTTCTAGAAGCTGATATCTTTTATAATTATCTGGGGTATTGCGAGACAAAAGCTAGCTAAGAACATTCATTGACACATCTGTGTAAATGTTCAAGAAAATCAATTCAACTGTTTTGGAGTCCATAAGGAACACACATACATACACACAAACACAGAGTTCCACTTATATATAAGGTTAGATAATTTCAAATGGTCTTACACTCTACAAGCCACAGAACAATGATTATTCCTCTGGATCTTGACTTATCAAAATTACAGAGTAGTCACTCAAAGCCATTATTTTAGAGGAACATATTAAGGCAAAAAATATTGGTATGTCTTTTTTTCCCTTATGTTGTCAGGGCCGATATATCGGCCTCTTAGGGTCCAAAGGAATCATTGGTGAAGGAATGAATTCTACCCTAAATCCTTCCAACCCATATTTACACAAAGGAATCATTGGTGAAGGAATGAATTCTACCCTAAATCCTTCCAACCCATATTTACACAAAATAAAAAAAAAGGATACAATTTATAAAGTTTGTGTTTAATCAAGAATAAAGGAATTGTATTAATGTCCACCAAATCCAAAATTGTCATAAGATTTCCAAGTTTATAATTTGATGAAACCTGGAAAAGAAAAAAAACAAAAACTTCATTTAATGCTTCACTATTTTCTACATTCATAAATAGAATTTGTAAATAAATACTAACTAGTAAAACCCATGGAAATTCCAAAAAAGTTAAAACCTCAATTTCCACATCAAGAAGAAATTTCTGATCACATAAGCCAACAATTAGAATGAGGTTTTCTTTTAATAGAAAAAAAATATTGGAATGTTAGTTTAGATCAAACCATGAATTAAAAAAAAAAGATTGGAGAACTGATGAAGATATAATCTATTAAAAGCAATAGAACTAATTTTAAATATCTCCAATATAAGTTTTTTCTAAAATTCAACCTCCACATCAGCAAGAATTTTCTGATCACACAAGCAAACAATTAGAATGAGGTTGTTTTTCAACAGAATAATTAGTAAAATAATTAGTTCAATTCAGACCATGAATTATATAAGAAAAAAAATTGCAGATATTATTTTATTACAAGCAAAAGAATTAATTTTCAATGTATTGAATAAAAGTTTTTCTTAGTTACAGGTATAAATGGCTATTGATTAAAAAATATTTCTAAAAATTGGTTTTACTGATTGAATATAAAAAAAAATACTTACTTTTTCATAACTTGAACAACTTTGAGAATTCTCTTCTGAATTTTCTTCATTGACATCAATTTTTATTCGAGATGATTTTATTGTTGTTTCTAACAAAAATCCAGGGAAAAATTTGTCTTTACCATTCTATAAATGGGAAATAAAAAAGGAAAGATGAAGTTTCTATTAAAAAAAAGATTTTAAAACAAAGATTTATAACTAAAATTTACTATGAATTTTAAACAAAAAACAATTCCCAATTAATTTTTATAGTGAAAATCATATTTAATTCATTTTCATAGTTAAAATAATTTCTGTAAAGTACAACCATATACTTATCAAAACACTTAGAAACAGAAGTTTTGAACAGGCTGGAAAAAATTGCAGTTCAAATAAACCAGGAAAACAAAGAATTTGCAATTTCTAATACATTTTTATATTTCTAATTTTTATAGAAAAAAATCATTTCTAATGTATTCTCATAGTAAAAAATAATTTCTAATTTCAAAATTTATAATGCATTTTCATTGGTTGTGTTTTATGTTATATGGTATATCAACCTTAGTAAGATATATAATGCCAGCTAATTTTGAAATGGTAACAGCTTGGTTGAAGATAAAAGTATGTTTAAATACTCCTTGAATTGTTATTTGATTGTGGTTAGAAGATGTTTGTTTGTGGTTTGGTGAGGGATTTATGATTAATTTGAGCCCAAGTAAAGCTGCAATTATAGTTATTGAAAAGAGCCTCTAAAGCTTTTCCATAGTAAAAAATTATTTCTAACACATTTTCATATTAAAAACCATATCTAACATATTAAAATAATTATTTCTAATGGAGTTAAAATCTTAATAAGATCAAATTACCTGTGTATCTGAGAAAACCAGACTTCCTCTCCATTTTGAATGCTGTTTGATAGAAACACAGCTTATATGAGGCACTGGATTGACAGCAAGAACTTCAAGCAAAATACCTTTATTTTTATAACTATTTGCTTTAGGTTCACAACATAAAATGGAGATATTTGAAGAAAGCCATAATTGGTATCTTTTTAGGACTCCATGAAGAAGACACAGAAAACTGAAAAGAGAATTTTTAATTGCATTTTTTTTTATAAATAAAATTGCATTTTTTCAAATTGTCTTGTTTGTAATTTTTCAATCACAAACAGTCCGTGACTATTAGAATTTTTATTCTTATATTTATAGTTAAATACATATGGTTTCTCAATTGGTAGGAATTTCTCAAACGTTGCTTGATAATTAGTATTATATAAGAATTATTTAAAATTTTATTTTTATCTTTACTGGATAGAGAAAAATAAGATTTTTGTTATTTTCTAGTCTTTTATTTCCTATTATTTTATTCTAAATTAATATCTCAACAAAGTTACTATTTATTAAACATTTTTAATTATAAAATATCATTATTCTTTTTAGTCCCAATACATTATTTTCCTTCATATTTGAAATAGTAAGTTGAGAATAAAGTTCTTACACCTTGTTAAAATAATGATTTTAAATGATTTTGTAGTATATGCATGCTTATTCTGTTAATGCCGTCTTCATTTTTGGGCCTGTTTATTATATTCAGTGAGTTTTGTTCTTTTTGTTTTAATTACTTTACATTACTGCAATACATTACGGTTATCAACATAAAACAGTATCCTTTACATCACTGAACTGTAATGCCCAATTTATGCTATTTTCTTTATTCATTCAAATAAATAATGATTTATATTTTAACCCTCTTCTACCTTAAAATCTATGAAAACCATATTGACTTATTTATTAACTGTAAAAATAGATTTATGATTTTAAAAGTTAAAGGTTAAATCAAAGATTTCTAAAAGTTAAATTTCTTTTTTTTAATAAAATAAATGTTGCAACAATCAACAGACCTGCCATCAATATCTTCAACTGTTGACAAATCAATGATAATATCTACAAGGCTTCCTAAAAAAAAAAGATAAAAATAATTCAAAAAATGAACTGCTTTTTTATCTTTAAGAAAGTCATTCCAACCAATCTTAGATTTTATTTCAAACTTTCCCACAATTCATCTTTACATTCTTCAAAATATTATTTAAAAATGAATTTTCACTTTCATCTATTTATTGTATCTATAAATAAATATACCTTTTTTCTTGTGTGACATTTTTTCATTCTCAGCCAAACAATTTTGGCAAGTGGGGTACCAGATGAAAACATATAACCTGTGAATGGTTCAGATTATTTTCTCTAATCTCAGTCAACCAACCTTGGCAAGTGGGGTACCAGATGAAAGCATATAACCTGTGAATGGTTCAGATTATTTTCTCTAATCTCAGCCAACCAACCTTGGCAAGTGGGGTACCAGATGAAAGCATATAACCAGTGAATGGTTCATATTATTTTCTCTAATGTAAAAAATTATCACATATTGATATGGAAATAAAACTTGCAAAAATATTTATTGCCTTAACTATAGACAATATACTTCTTGCACCTCCTGAACTATTGTCTCTCACCCTCTGGGGGGTGCAACAATCCGTGATTGGGAACTCCTGGCATAGAGAATGCCAGGGGTATATCAGTTTAGCATTCTAAACCATCATGATTATTTGATAGTTTTCATGATTTCAATGCTTTTAACTAGTAAATATAATTCCCTTATTTTTAACCAAAACGAAAATAATCTGAACCAGGTTATAGTGAAGAGAACAAACAACAAATAAGAATAACAGTCCCAAAACATCTAATCACTGAAAAAAGCGGTTATGGTTATTCACACATTTCTCAAGGATATTAGCTCAAAAGTTCCCATAAATTTTAGAACAATGATATAGTATAACTTTATAATAAAAATGAATTCCTTATATCTTTGTATAAAAAAATGACAAACCTGCAACAGGAAGGTCATCAGCAATTTTATGAAGGACATCACACAATGTTATTTTCCCTCTGAAAATACAATGAAAACAATATATAGACTGTCCCAAAATCACATAAGCAAAAGATGTTTTTTTTTAATTTTGAACAATATTCACTTCAATTAAAATAATGAAAAGTAACATTATTATTATTAATTTTGAACAATATTCACTTCAATTAAAATAATGAAAAGTAACATTATTATTATTAATATGATTATAAATATTTATGAAGCAAAAGATGGAGATTTTCCAAAAATTGCATTTCACTCAATCTAATCAATTAATTATTTTTAATTTTATCAAGATGGAAAACATTGGTTCAAGATGACTTTAAAAAAAAAATCAAGTAGTAGAAAATGTTTTGAGAAAATTCATTTTAAAAAAAGGCACAAATAAATTTGGTTAAATTTGTACATGGAATAATTTGAAGAAAAAAAATCAAATCAAAAATAAAGCAAAAGATCAAATAAATGAAGCCAATGTGACCCTAAACGTGAATCAAATTGAAGAAATACTCTTTTGTATGAAATCATTTTTATTGAGATTTCTTGTCACAAATCTTTTGTAACAATCTGTACATGAGGGAAATCATGATGAATCCAATAAAAATTTATTTATTAGATTTTGGTTTGGTTTGGTTTGCAAGGGCTTAACAATCTTTCAACCATTTATGGTTATTTAAGGCCTTATAGGTTTTAGGGAGAATTTTGACTATTTATTTAATATTATTTGGTTTTCTAGGGTTTAACGACATATCAACCATTTATGGTTATTTAAGGTCTCATAGGTTTTAGGGAGAATTTTGACTATTTATTTAATATTATTTGGTTTGCTAGGGTTTAATGACTTTTCAACTCTATGGTCATTTAAGCTCTCGTAGGTTTTAGGGAGAATTTTGTCTGTCTGTTTATTTATTTCATATTATTTTTATTGTTTTTTAGGTTATTTAGTTGTGGGATTTTTGGTTTGTTAAGTGTGTTGATTGTCTTAAGTTTTTTTGTTTTTTTTTATTTTTTTCTGTGGTTTCAAATATGATTTCTGCAGTTATAAATTCAGTTAGGTGGTAGTCAGAATGTTTTTGATTTTGGTTTTGGTAGTTTTCAGGCTTCAGGGTAGTTTGTATATGAATGATATTCTATTTGTGCCAATCACTTGTAAAATTATAGCAAATTCAAATTCTAATAAGTCCAGATTTTTATTCAAAGTCTGTTTATTAGGAAAATTATCAAAAAGTCAAAGTTGATTCAGCAATTGATTTTTTTTTCCAGATCAAAAAATGTCAGTTTTTAAGAGAAATATTTCATTGACATATCTTGTATAAATTATGCACATAAAAAAACTTGGCATTAAAAAACCTTGAAAGTTTGATATGATGTTAAAAGAAATAACCAAAATAAAACATTTTTTAACAAAATCAAAATTCTTACGTTTCTAAAAATGTCTCTTGCAAGGGAGATAACTCATCCAACTCTGTAACCAAAGCTTTTAAATTGAACCATTTGATATGAAGATTATTCAAAACCTAAAAAATTAGGAAATAGATTTAAAATAACAGAATTTTTTCGTTTTTTGCATTTCAAGTTAATTTCAAAGAGATAGTTTTCATTTTAATAAACGACTTTATGTTCAAAGGAACAGTGTTTTTTAATAACACAATTTGCATTATTTAATCCATAAATAGAGGGAATATGCAGATTCATACATTTCCTAGAGAAAGTGTATGATCTTTTCATCACCCGACGATTCATCACGGTCTATTCATCACCAAACTTTTTATCACATGTTTTTTCTTCACGTTCACAATTCATCACTCTGAGCCTCTGGACTCTTTTTCTAAGTCCTGTAATGTTTGCTAACATTAAGTTAAAATAAAATTAAACTTTTTGGAAAAGGTGATGAAAGTTATCGATGTTATGATGATTATAGTCCACGTGATGAAAAAATGATGTGATGAAAAGTCTAGTGATAAATAGACCGTGGGAAAAGTCGGGTGATGAAAAGTCGGAGGTAAACCCCCAAAGAGATATTGTCTTGGCAGGGAGAATAAAAAATCTAAATCTAAAAAGTTGATCCTCATTCTTTGAGACGAAGGATATTTCAATCTTACCTCTTGTTTATTCCAGTTTAGAAAAATTAGACAGATTTGCGTTTCAGCTTCGAGATTTTGAAGGAATTCTTTTAAATCAACTGAAATAAAATAAAATTTTGACAAAAATTGGGTTTCAAATAGCTGCATCTTAATATTGCAAGCCCAAAGCATAGCCAAAACAAAACATGTGAAAAAGGGGTCGAGGCCATTTATTCCGTCAAACGGCACTCTTTCCGCGGTTTTAATTCCTTATTTTCTGGGTGTCTTTATTTCTTTGAGTCCTAATCCTAACTTTTTAAAATTACTAAGTAGAGCCACTGAGAGGCAGAGCCGTTAGAGGAACATGATAAACCCAAAATATTAGTGTGTCTTTTATTGCCTTATGTTGTCAGGGCCGATCTATCGGCCTCTTAGGATCCAAAGGAATAAAGCCAAATTATTAGTTTCTTCTTTTCACTTATGTTAGCCGATATATAGTGCTCATCTTCAAATAATTCTCTGGAGTAAGCTACGCTGAAATTGAAAATAGCCAGTAGTAGTATTCATAATTGGTATTTTACAAGTCAAATAAAACAAACATATTTAATTTTTTTTTAAATCCTTATTTTATAAATGAAAAACACTGTATTTAATTAATTGAATAATAAATAAATAAATATTTTCTTACGTTTATCAAAATGACAGACGTCAAAAACCAAAATATAATGTTTAATAACATCCATTCTTTTAGTTTCTTCTCAGCAAAACTTGTTTTGTTTTCTTCAATGAAAATCGAAAATTCGCGCTTGAGCCTCGTTTTCGAGATTGTTATCGGTTAGTCATGTTTAGATCAAGACATGGATTATTTCCCTTTCTTAGCAATTACTCTTTTTTTTTCATCTTTTCGGATATAAAATTTCTACATGTAGGGATTATTTCCCTTCCTTTAAAAATTATCATTTCCAAGTAAAATATTTTGTGTGATGAAGATTATGTGATGAATAGATCTTTCAGTCCGTACTTTTGGATCCTGAGAGGCTGACATATCAACCCTTAACAAAAGGCAATATAAGACACAATACACATCAATATTTTGGCTTTAATATGTACCTGTACCTCTAATATAACGACTCTGAGTGACTACTTGGTAATTTGAATAAGTTGGGATTCAAAGAATTTTTATTTTTATAAAAGTTTGTGTGAGTCTGTTAGTGTATGAGTAATTTTCCGTTTTAATTTTAAAATGTATATAAAAGGGTTTTCGCTAAAAAAAAACTTTAATCCTCTTTATTAGGATTTTCTTTTTCATTTTTTTTTTTTTTTGGTTTTTAAAACAAAAACAAAAAAATGGAAAAAAATCCTGAAGAAAAGTGTTCAAGTTCTGTAAAATGAATAAAATTCTGCCTAAATACATAAAGTTAAAGGAGTCTTATATCAATTTATTTTCAAATTTTTCCCAAACACTGACTGTTACTGTAGTCATTAAAATATTTTGGCTCTTTAACAAAAAATTCCAAAAAGGCAGGTGTGGCCATAATCTAACATAATTTGCACTTCTTCTTCCAGAAACCATTTTTTTTTTCTCTAACTGTTTTTAATTAAAAATTCCAAGAAATAACAACCCCATTCGAATACATCACCATTCTTATATTTTTCAATTTTCAATAAAACTAAATGTAATAATGACGTCCATTATTTGCTTGTTCACTTGCAGGTCAGTCAGCTTTGCCCATCATTCTATCAGGGAATCACATTACTTGATGCAAAAAAAAAATTTGAAGAAACCAGAAATTCTACAGTTATCTTGAATTATTGAATCATTGAATTATCTAGAATCCTATTAACAGTCATAATTTTTTATGGTAAAAAATTATCTAAATACATATAATATATTTAATATATTAAACTGAACTATGGTTAACTTGACACCTCAATGAACCACATAGACCCCATACGGCAAATGCTGCAGACCCACAACAGTCAAATTTTTCAAGTTAAACCTCTTGGCAGTTATTTCAAATAATCCCGCAAATCAAATTTTAAGTCTTTTGACCAAAAATTAGCAGAGTAGTTTGGTAGAGACCGCAATGGTCTAATCTTTCAACTTTGACCATTTACCAGCTAAATTTCTGGGTCGAGAATGGTTAAAAAGTATTCCCAAGGTCTGAACGGCCTTTATAAGAAATTTCAAGTCTGTAAGCTCAAAACAGGTAGAATAGTAAAGACTATTAGATGCACACATTCTCACTTTTATATTATATTTACTTGGTCGAGCACCAACCCAAGTTTGGCACAAGGCCATTTTTACATGCTCTATATACCCAGACTTTTTGTATTCAGTGTTGCCCTTTACCTAGATGAGTCGCTCTCCTGAGTTAACAAGCCCCATCTGCACGAGGCAACTAGAGGTGAAAATAATGGTTTTGACTGGGATTTGAACTCACGTAATACAATTCAAGAGTCCAAGCTGTCACTACCCATATATACGGATATATTAGATAAAGACTTTTTCATATTAACTGACCTTAAAGATTGATAAGCCATAAAAACAATTACCTTAACAATAACATTAACCTAAAGAAAGATTTTTTTTTCAAATGCCAATGTTTTTTTCCCTTTGTTTACAATACAGAAAATTTGTGAATCTATTCCGATCATAATTATTAAGTTGCCCTAAAAGTTTGTAAACACTGTTAAATTTTATTTGTCAAATAATAACTAGGTCTGTGAATATATACTTTTATTAAAGAATATTCTGGTTACTTGACTATTTTGCAATTCTACCATTTCTTTTAATTCTATATTCATTATTAAGGCTGTGAGTATATGCTTTTATTAAAGAATATTCTTGTTATCTTCCTAATTATTGGAGATGTGACAAGAATATTTATTAAAAAAAAAAAAAAAAGCATATTGTTATAGCCCTGGTGATAAAAAAATTATTCCCCAAATAAAGAACATCATTTTCCAAGACTTTCTGGCGCCAATCTGCAAGCTTTTGGATCTCATGAAACTACAATATGGCCGGATTCAAACCAAAGAATTCTTGACACGCTTCTTTGAACTATTGGAACCACCTAATATACATCAATTCACCTGTGTAGTCAAAAATGACACAAAATATAATTTATTATAGTTAAAACCAATAAAAATGCTTTTAGAAATTGAACAAATTTCTCAAATAATTTTTATATTTTTTGTCGAATATGTTAAAAATTGATCCTGATCAAGGAAGAGCGCTTTAGCAAGAAATTGCCTGTCGTCAAATGTCATTGGGTGAACAACCCAAGTTCATGGAATCCATGTTGCAATTCTGTATGTGTGTTTATAAAATATAGTTTATAATATCTTAAAAAGAAGAATAAACAAGTATAGACATGAATGAAAATTTGAAATAATGTGTTTGCTTTTTTATCAATAATATATTCATAACATTTGCATTTGTATATATATTTATAATATATTATTATTTAAAATATATATTTTAAATAAAATTGAGATTTGAACTTGTGTATTATGATTCCAGAATCCAAGCTTTTAACAATGATATATTTTTACTGATTGAATATATAGGAATGAGTTAGTTTTTTATGACCTCTCTATAAGAGTTATGGTTACGTTTTTGACATGTAATCTTTTGGTGTTTGAACATTCTTCTTCAGGCATCATTTTCAGAGGAAAAGAGCTAGTCATTTTTAAATTATGTAGGAAAGCCTCATGGCAAAGTGGTTTAATACTTTAACTTTCAGAAACATTTTATTATATTTACTTGGTGAGCACCATCCCAAGTTTGGCACAAGGCCTATTTACGTGCTTTTACCCAGGCTTTTTACATTCAGTGTTACACCTAGATGAGCTGCACACCCAAGTTAACGAGCCCCATCTGCCCGAGGCAGCTAAAATAAATACAATAGTTTTTGACTGGGATTTGAACTCGCGTAATACGATTCCAGAGCCCGAGCTTTTACCAATGCTCCACCATCGCTGCCCA
>JAUZSX010296803.1:0-13531 GCA_034780655.1 Idiosepius hallami
AAACCCGGGTAGAGAATACTATCTACATTTAATGGACTCTACTACAGTATTGAGCACTTTTTTATTCATTATCACCTTCCTCCTCGTATATATATATATATATATATATATATATCCTTCTCACAACACAACATATTCCTCTCATCTCTTTCTTTTGTCCTCTCCCATTTCGTTTTCTCTCTATCTCTTCCTTCTCTCTCCCCCCTCTGTCTCTCTTTCTCTCTTTCCATTCACTCACTGATTCTCCTCGCAACATAATAGCCTTGATTCCTCTTTGTCCTCTCCTCCGTTATTTCTCTCTCTTTCTCTCTCTCTCTCACTCTCTCTCTCTCTCTCTTTCCATTCACTTACTGATTCTTCTCACAACACAATAGCCTTGATTCCTCTAAGAGACCCACCAAAATTTTGAAATGAATTCATTTTTTCAATCAATTTCTAGAGAAAAAGTCAAAATTATTTCAATAATCGAATAATTAGCTTTATTGATAATAAAACAAAAAGAAAAATAAAAAAAATAGTAAATTAACTTTTGTAGAATCAAATTTTGTCCTTTGAATATTTTTTAAAAAATATCTTTTATTTTTATTTTGATTTGATCTCCACAGACACAGAATCAAAGGTCTTTAAGACTGGGACTCACCATTCCAAAAATAAAGATTATTCTTTCATCTATTTCAACAAAAAACCAAACCATTATCTCTTATGGATGCACATTGTATAAATGTGTCCAAAATCGTAAACAATATCGATCCCAATTTGGAACACTAGTCATTCGATTTTAGATATTCACTCAGCGTTACTAGTCTCTAGGAGATGAGGCTTTTCACGAGGTTGGCTGTACTACCACTGAGGGATAAAATTACCATCTTAGTTTTTGGTACCATTTTAACTTCAAAATGATATCAAGCAACATCAAAATGGATTTATTTCAAGTAAGAGAACTTTGGTAAAAGCTCTCCCTATGGAATTGTATTACGTGAGTTCAAATCCCAGTAAAAACCACTGTATCTAACTTTACCTGGCTCAGGCAGATTGGGCTCGTTAAATCAGTAGAGTAGCTCATCTAGGTGAAGGACAATAATGACTTCAAAAGCCCACAAAAGATCCTTTAGTTGGTGGGTTGAGCATTGGGCTAGCGACCTCTTCACATAAAACAAGTGCGCTAGGGAAACATCAAATAAAAGAAATTGCTGGCCAACGCACCACTCGGTGTAATTGTTAATGGAAGGGAACTGATAAACTTCAAAATGGATTAACCGACTTTTTCTAGGATGATAATTCGTCATAATATTCATGTACCCATTATTTCCGAATAACCCAAAAATTGTCAAAGGTCACCTGAAGACGGACTGAGGGAGACTGGGCCGAAACGTAGTGTAGAAACATCAAAAAGCTACTAAGATGAGGACAAAAGTCCTAATAATAAAATTAATTCCTAAATAATGAAGCCTCATCTCAAAAAAAAAAAATCAACTATAATACTTATTATGTTCAATCAAACCTCACACAGTATTTATTAAAATAACATGTGTAGATAAGGAGGAAATTTCTCAAAAACAATTGTTCTCGGCATTAAATGAACTAAAAAGGTTGAAATGTGCCAAAACACAAACAAATGAATGAAAGAGAGAATGGTAAACCAATAATACCAAACCTAAGCACTTATCTAAAAAATCGTAAGCTGATATTTGTTATAGTTCAATATTATAGTTCAAAGAGAAAAATTCTCAAAATCAATTGTTCTCGGCATTAAATGAACTAAAAAAGGTTGATAAAAACACAAACCTATAAATGAAAGAGAGAAAAGTAAAAAATGATAAGCACTTATCTAAAAAATAGTAAGCTGATATTTGTTATAGTTGTATGAAACCTCAGATCTGTGGCCAAGGAGAAAATTTCTCAAAAACAATTGTTCTCGGCATTAAATGAATTAAAAGGGTTGATATACGCCAAAACACAAACAAATGAATGAAAGAGAGAATAGTAAACCATTGATAAGCACTTATCTAAAAAATCGTAAGCTGATATTTGTTATAGTTCAATGAAACCTCAGATCTGTGCTTGAGTAAATTCAGTCGGAAATGTCAAACATCAACGAAATCGTTTGTACGAAGGTCCAATTGTTGATTTTCTTGCCGTTCAATAATGACCTTAGAGGACTGATCAAACTTAAGATCAGTATTAATCCGAGTGAAAGAAAGACAAATAACTGATCTGACAAAACCATCGAATTTCTTCTACTTGCACCAGATGGAAGGTGTTGTGGAATGTTCAAACATGGGGTTGGTTGGAAATCAAAGATGGGGAGTAAAAGAAACGTGGTAGCATTGAACGACCTGCAAATCCCATTGTCTGTAGAAATAGTCCAGGCTAAGATTAAATAAGCCGACCTTATGTCAGGATGATTTAAATGTCTTTGAAAATTGACAGAATCAGGAGAAATGCTAGTTAAGTCTGCAAGGATTTTCGACGAAGTTCTAGAAAAACCTGAAATGCTGGCATTATGATTTGTCCACATAATTCCACAAACAGTTCGATATCTTGCTTACAAATGAATGAAAAACATTTCGATCTGAAACCTAATTTACATGGAAAATCCGAATTTGCTTCCGATAAATTGAACAAAGTCTATTCCGATATTAAGATCACTGTTGTCAATAACGAAAACAATGGTAACAATTTGAGGATAATAACTTCCTTTAAATAGGAATTAAAAAGATTAAAAATTGAGTAATTTCAGACAGTTTTCCTTCTCTTAGATGTCTGTCTTCCTAAAGACTAAGGAAGCATCTATCCAGTGGCTTTTGATGGCGCCCCCAGCTACTAACCTGGGTAGTTTCCTGCCCGGTGCAAGATACAGTACCTGGTATTCGTAAATTGTCACCCATCAACTACTGACCAGGCTCGACGTTGCTTAACTTCGGTGATCTGACAGAAACTGGTGTCTCAACGCGACTTGACCGTACAAAAAAAAAACTGAATTACAAACCTCCACTGCCTTGTGGATTACCTGAGCTCAGGTAAGGCTAAAGGAGTAAACCCTAAAAGAGAATCAGGAGTCGTTCCAGTAGCTCCTGCAGCCAACCCGGTGCTAAACGTACTGCTCTGTTCTCCTTTGGAGTTTCGCCAGCAAGGCCGAGAGGGGGGTACTCCAAAATGGGCAGAATCAGAGACCCTAAAAACCATTGCCAAGGCCTTGTACCCTTGAGAGGCCACTTCACTGAACCAACATAGGGTGCAATTCCATCATCCCTTGAGACAGACGGAGGCCATCAAAATTTCAGTCATAGTAAATAAATGATATTAGGAAAGATACAACTTAAATTCAAATAATTCCAATCCAAATGAAAAAATTGCCACCTATAAACGCTTGGTGTTTGAAAATGAATTATTTTTCCTTAATTTTCAAAAACGCTTTTCAGATATTTATTTAATAGTTAATTTTTATTCAAAAACGGTTCTTCGTATCTTCTCAGTGTTTAAAAAAATTCTAAGAAAGAATGACAACTTCAAAATTCTAAAAAGATTTATACGGTCAAGTTGCATTGGAGTCATCGGTTCCCGTCACATCATCGAAGTTAAAAACTTCAAGCCGAGCCAGTCGTAAGATGGGTGACTATTTAAAAATCCCAGTGTTCACAGTCCAATTTCATATTTTCTTCTGAAAATATAGAATCTACTTGGTCTAGCCATGCGCATGTGCATAAATTCAAAACCGGATGTAGAACCCGTTCAAATGCAACAATTAGACTTTTAATGGTATATTAGATTAAATAAGATTTTAGCTTCATCGTTTTTTTTTTTATTTTGATGATGGAATGACTTCGGACTTCTTGGACTGTCTGTAGACTTTTTTTTGAGTTTTGAACAAAATTTTAAATTCTATGTAAATCGAGGCAAACATTTGGGACATCTCGTTGAATTGTAAGTAATTATCGTCTGTTTATTTGCTTGTTTTGTTTTGGTTTGTCTGAAATTTTACAGAATTGAAATCAATAATTAGTTTTTTTTCTCTGTTCGAAATCGATGTAATTCTAAGTGAAGTTCTCTTGGAAGATATTAAGCAAAGAATTCTCTTTGGACATTCATTAATATTCATTGCATTTTGAGAAAAATGTCTGTGAATAAAGAATTTTCTGAATTGCTAAACAAATCTGTCAATGAAAAGGATTTGATTTGTTCAAGAATTGAGCTTTAGTAATTCTAAAGACGGAAACAAATTTAGAGAAGAAGAAGAAGAAAAAAATAGTTTTTGAAATACGTACATTTACAGAGTCTTCTTCATAGAGTCTTCTTCATCTCTGTCCTTAGTCTGTAAAAATCGACGTTTAGTGATTGTAAAGAAAAAAGCAAGTATAAAGAAGAAGAAAAAATAGTTTTAAAATACGTACCTTTACAGAGTCCCCTTCGTCTCTCTCCTTACTTTCTTATTTGATAAACTTCTGTCTTTCTTTCTTTAAAATTACAAACGTCTTTCTTTCTTTAAAATTACAAACGTCGATTTTTACAGAGTAAGGGCAGCGACGAAAAATACTCTGTAAAGGTACGTATATTGAAATGATATTTTTTTTAATACTTGATTCTTTCTTAAGAATTACTAAAAATCGATTTTTAAAGAGTAAGGACCGAATGAAAAGGACTCTGTAAAGGTACGTATTTTGAAATGATTTTTTCTTCTTTATACTTGTTTCTTTTTTTCTTAAGAATTACTAAACGTCGATTTTTAAAGAGTAAGGACCGAATGAAAAGGACTCTGTTAAGGTACGTATTTTGAAAGGATTTTCAAGGTGAAAGAAAGAAAGAAAGAAACAACTTTACCAAATAAGAAAAAAATAATTTCAACGTACGTACCTTTTTATAAGTTTACTTAATCTCTGTCCTCACTTTGTAAAAATCGACGTTTTTTGATTGTAAAGAAAGAAAGAATCAAGTTTATTAAATAAGATGAAAAATTATTTCAAAATACGCATCTCTATTTAGTCCTCTTTTTCTCTGTTCTATATCTGTAAAAATCGAGGTTTACTGATTCTTACGAAAGAAAGAATCAAGTTTATCAATTAAAAAGAAAAATCTTTTCAAAATACGAACCTTTACATTGTCCTCTTCGTCTCTGTCCTTACTCAATAAAATTCGACGTTTAGTAATTGTAAAGAAAGAAGCAAGTATAAAGAAGAAAAAAATCTTTTCAAAATACGCACCTTTACAGAGTCCTTTTCATCCCTGTCTTTACTCTTTAAAAATCGACGTTTAGTGGTTCTTAAGAAAGAAAGAATCAAGTTTATCAAATAAAAAAATCCTTTCAAACTACGTATCTCTATTAAGTCCTCTTCATCTCAGTTCCAATTTTGTAAAAAAAATGAGGTTTAATGATTAAAAAAAAAAGAAAACAAATTTAGAAAAAAAAAGAATAAAAAAAATAAAAATAATTTTCTTTATTGAGTCGTCGTCTACTCTGTACCAATCTTGCAAAAATCGAGGTTTTGTATTCCTAAATAAAGAGTAAGTAAATTTATATACTATATTTCCAAAACCCGAGCTTTTACCAATGTTCCACCTTCGCCGCCTTTATAAAATGTTAATATGCCATGAAAACAAAGCAAATAAACAGATAAAAAATTATTTTTCTTTGGTCTGAGGTAATCACACTTGGAGAGTGAGATACGAAAAGAGACCGCATGACCCGTGGAAGATACAGATTATTTTTTACATTCTTAGACAATCTTTCTTGGCGAGTGAGAAACTAAATTAAAGCACATAACCTGTCGGTGGGTTTAGATTATCGATTTAAAAATTTATATCTTGCCTGTCTGTGTGATAAATTTTATATCAGCTTTCAGGTAATCAATCTTGGCAAGTGAGGCACCATATATAAACATGTAATATGAGACTGGTTTTAATTAATGATCTAAAGATTTATGAGCAAAATCATAAGAGATTTCATGATTTTATAATAAAACGGACTCATAATGTTAAATCTCGTGCAATTATTTCTAGTAAAAATGATACCAGATAATCCAAGATGAAATTGATGGTATATTATTCAAGATGTCAAAGTTCGATAATAAGTAAATAAGTCCAAGATGGGTAAAATGATCCAAACAATAACAGCAATGATTAGCAGCAGTGATTGTTAATATGGTAGTTTGGATTTAATTATTTTATAGACAATGTTGTTTTCATTCTGTTCTCCGATTGGCTGAGATAAGATCGTTCCGGTATAAAATAGACTTAACCTGAATCATCATTCGTACAAAAATAAAAAGATAAAACAGATATATAGATAGACACACACACACACACACACACACACACACACACACACTCACGCACACGCACACACGCACACACACACAGTTTAGGGTTAGGCTTTAGGGTTGGGTTCGGTCAAATTTCTCCATTTGATTGTTCTGCAAAAGCGCCAAAAATGATTGTTCTCTGCATTAAATGACCTTAAACAGTTGATATGCCGTAAAACACAATCAGAAAAATAAAAATACTGATTTAGGGTTGTTGCCTGTTTTAATCCAAGTTGAAACAAATCAAAGCCTATTGACATGTTCTCTATAAATAAATTAAATCCCCAAGTGGGATTTGAACCAGTTACCAAAACCATCGAAGCCAAATTTATTTATTTGCGTTTATACGGACAAGTGAAACGACCAGTTGACAAGCGAACTGATTCACAATAAAAAAAGTCGTTCTTATTTCAAATAAGTAGATAATAAATACATCAAATTTAGATAAGATTTACATTTTTTTTTATTTTAGCCTCTTCTCAGGGGGTCCCCTCACTCAGGGGGTCCCCTCACTCTAGGTACCCAACCCCACTTTGTCATAGAATCCCCAGGGAGGGAAATCGATTTTAGATCGATATGGCTTTTATGTCGAATTTGGACGTGAGCCATTAAAGTTCTATCATTGTCTCTCTATGTTTGTTTCTCTTTTGCTTACGCTATCTCTCTCTTTCTCTCTTTCTTTCTCTCTCTCTTTCTCTCTTTCTTTCTTTCTTTCTTTATCTCTCTCTTTCTAACTTTTTTCGTTATCCATTCTCTTTCCTTATTTCTCTATTTCTCTCTCTTTCTCTCTCTTCCTCTCTTAATCTCTTTCTTTCTCTATCACTCTCTCTCTCTTTCTCTCTTTCTTTATCCCTCTCTTTCTAACTTTCTTCGACATCCTTTCTCTTTCCTTATTTCTCTATATCTCTCTCTTTCTCTCTCTTCCTCTCTTTATCTCTCTCTTTCTCTATCACTCTCTCTCTTTCTCTCCCTTTCTCTCTTTCTTTATCCCTCTCTTTCTAACTTTCTTCGTTATCCTTTCTCTTTCCTTATTTCTCTATTTCTCTCTCTTTCTCTCTCTTCCTCTCTTTATCTCTCTCTTTTTCTATCGCTCTCTCTCTTTCTCTCTCTTTCTCTCTTTCTTTATCCCTCTTTTTCTAACTTTCTTCGACATCCTTTCTCTTTTCTTATTTCTCCCTTTCTCTCTCTTCGTCTCCCTTCCTACCTCTCTTTATTTCTCTCTTTCTCTACCACTCTCTTTTTTCTCTCTCTCTTTCTCTCTCTCTTTTTCTAGCTTTCTTTCAATTAATCCATTTCTTTGTCACCCTTTCTCTCTCCCTCTCTCTCTCTTTATCTCTCAAAACCATTGAATACACCATTAGCTGCCTCGGGAATATGGAGCTCATTAACTCAGGAGAGCATCTCATCTAGGTAAAGGGTAACATGGAATGTAAATAGCTCGTGTAGGAGCACCTAAAATTGGCTTGTGCCAAACTTGGGTTGGTACTCACCAAGTATATATAGTATCCTCATCTAGGTGAAGGGTAACACAGAATGTAAATAGCCCGTGTGGGAGCACCTAAAAATTGCCTTGTGCCAAACTTGGATTGGTGGTGCCCACCAAGTAAATATAATATTCTTTGATATACCATGGGCTTGCTTACGTCGGCACAGTGTCTGTGCACGTGTGGTCTGTAGGTATTTACAGGATTTTAAACTCCTAGAAATACATATGAATTATAAATATTTGTTTTAGGTAATTTCTCTGCGTTAGAGATTAACCTTGTCTCAAATCACGGTTCGTGTTCAGATTTGTTTACATAAGAAAATTTGGTCTTTATAACGGCACCCCCTACTTTCTTCAGTTCCCAAGAATAGGATCTACGTAAACATTTCTTTATGTGGCGGGCAGGGTATCTGACATTCCATTGATAAGCAACTATGAAATTCAACCCCACAAAATAAAAAGAGAATTTTTCTTTTGAATATTTTGAACTATTATCCTCATCCTTACAATTAACTTCAAAACTTCTAAACTATTGCGTCTTCCGGTCTCTTACGGCTAAAAAATGTAAAAATTAAGACGAATTTAATCAGTTTGTTAAAGGACTTTTGTAAAAATAAATCTTTAAGTTCTCTCACCGAAAAGATCTAAATGAAGTCTCTTTCTCTTTGTGGTCCATATCCCTGTTATTGTTTAAAATGAGGAAAAATATTTAAATTAGTTTTTTTACTCAGTTTATACAGGCTTGGCCATAATTATGGGACACATTTTAAATTTTATTTTCTCAGATTATACAGGCATAGACATAATTATGGGACACATTTTAAATTTTATTTTCTCATATCATAAAGGCTAAGGTATAATGATGAAATTCTTTTTAAATTCTTTTTCTCAGATTAAACTGGACACATTTAAATGCTTTTCTCTAAGATTATATAGGATGGGCCATAATGATGAGACACATTTCAAATGCTCACTTTATATAGAAAGGATCATAGTAATTAGAGATACTTTAAAAGATGTTTTCTTTGCTTATACAGATGTAACATTAATAAGGGGACATATTTAAAATGCTATTGACCCAAATTTTATCGCCGACCCAAATAAGGTTTCAAATTTTCTTTTAATCAACCCTTGGTATTTATCTTAGAAATCTGCGTTCCATTCTCGGTCTCTCCCTGTCTCGACAATTGTCAACCCGTTATCTCTTAAATAAACAATTGGCTGGCTCATTAATCTCGAAAAGAATTTCTGCTTGAGGTCTTATGTAATCTTAGATAGGATTGTTTATGCGAAATCTAATTTGCAGGTGCTTTTGTTTCGACTCACAGGTCAATTACCTCCAAAAAATAAGAAGTCATATCTCACTGGTTTAGTGTGCATTTTATGAGAGTTTAAATCATAAACATTACAGGATTTTGTTGGGTTTACAATACCTTTGTGTTAATGATCCGAGTATATTCGTTTATAATTCGAATACATTTATAGCCTGGGACATTAACAATTAACTAATTAGATACCAGGATTGGCTGTTCTTTTTTACTGCATAAATTGTTAAATATCCTTTAAATCAACGTACTTAAAGATAACTAACATTTTTTCCTGGATTTTATACCAATGAATCTTCTTGGCGGTCACTCGTGTTCGAGTATGACTGTCCTCCATCTTAATGTCTGTGGACCCTTTCGAGAGGATGCCTTTGCGTGATGTCTTTTAACGCGAGGAGACTGATGCACCTGTAGTCACCTCACGGCCCCTTGGCTGAGGAGGGCCTGGTTCCAATGGAATGGATAGAACCACGACGACTGGAGGACGTACTCAGTTGCAGCCTTCAATCGCCTTCAGTCATTGTAGACATTATCCGCGACATCCGCCGTTCAGGTCTTGCACTATTTAACCCATAGCTGGAGGGAATGTAGGGCTTCATAACTTTACCAATGGTATTAATCGGTATGTTAACGTAGACGAAACAACTTACTTTCGAACCCGTGTAGTATGGTTCCGAAGTCCGATTGTCTACCCACCAGTGAGTAATTATAACTTAAAAGCTTGCTGCCATTTTTTTCATTGGATATTAATATGCTGCTGTGGCCGAGTATGGCGTTGTATACAGTGTAGTTAAATACAAGAAACAAGACAGTATTAAGGTTTAACAAGTATATTAACAAAAGGTACATAAATAGTGGCATACGGTCTGGCAACATACCTGCTGCTACACTGAAATCCTCTCTCTCTCTCTCTCTCTCTGGTTAACGAGAAGGATCATATTTATAGTGATTGGTCGAGTTCAATTGAGGCGTGTTTCACCCACGACACTCCCAATAATATAACATACATAAACGAAACAACTTGCTTTTGAATTCATCTATTCCGATTCTAACTACGAAGTTTACTTCCCAATTTAAATGCCCCCTGACAATGAGAGTAACTCATCCAAAGGAAGGAAAACCTTGACTTATGAAAAGTCCAGGAATATGACGATCACATTAGAATGGCCTTGTGCCCAAACTAGTTGAGATTTTAAACTAAGTATTATATTTACTTTGTGAGCACCCCTAAGTTAGGCACACGGCCATTTTTACGTGCTCTTACCCAGACTTTTTATATTCGGTGTTATCCTTCACCTAGATGAGTTGCTCTCCCGAGCTAACGAGCCCCATCTGCCCGAGGCTGCTAAAGTGAAACTAAACTGGGATTTGAACTCGCATAATATTATTCCAGAGCCCGAGCTTTTACCAATGCTCCACCGTCGCTGCCTATACTTTAATCAAGTATGAATAATATCATTCACTAATCTGTCAACTCTTTCCCATTTTTTTTGTGCAAGCAAACCTCTGAAATAAACATCTTTTTATGTCTCTTAATGGAGGTAAGTATAGGTTTTTCTTATCTATTTAAATATAAATTTTGCTTGATTTTTGTATTTTTGTGCGTTCGACTCATTTGCCAGCAACACCCCAGCTGTCTTCTAGCCCGCCGGGTCAGGCAGATGCACAGCTGAGGAGGAGGACAGAAGCAGTGGTAGAGAGACAGAGACAGAGACAGAGAGAAAGAGAGACAGAGACAGAGAGAGACATATACAGAGGCAGAGACAGAGAGAAAGACAGATAGAGAGACATAGAGAGACACAGAGAGAGAGAGACAGAGAGATTGAGAGCAAGAGATATGGAGAGTGAGAGAAATAGCAAGAGAGAAAGAGAGAGAGAGAGAGAGAGAGAGAGAGAAAGGGAGAGAGAGAGACGACTATTGCCAAAAATTAGAAGAGTCAAAAACTCTTCAGACAGAAGAAAGAGAAAAAACAACAAATCAACAGGATTCATTTTTTTCTTCTTCTTCTCCCTGGAGCAACAAAAGACACTAAACGGAACAATAAAAAATTAATCATAAACACAAAAATAAAACACACACACATAATATATATATTATGGACTATCCGTCGATTTCGACGTATGAGGGTCATCAAACCACGTATGTTCGTCAGATTGCCACCCTGGGATCTGTTTGTGTGTGTATGTGTATATATTGATTATATATATGCATAAATAATTTTGAGTGTGACCCTGGGTTTATGCATTAGTGTGCTTCATCCAGCAGTCAATTTCAAAGGTCGTTGTTAAACGAATTTATATATTCTTCAGGAGCTTGCAGGATATATTTGGGTGTAATATTTATATCTTCGCACAAGGGTGATTTAGCTACAGTGTAGAGGAATTATGGGATAAATCTAAGGGATAAATATATATTTTGGTTAAATTAGATTAAAATTTGCATAAGCTATTTTATATGCTGTTCGCTGTCTGTTGTGGAAGTTAGTTCGTCGCCATTTTGTGTGGTGTTAGTGTGTCACCGATGTGGCAGCAGAGAGAAGACAAGAACACTGAAGAACTGTGAAACAAAGTGTATTACAAATATACATGAGCCCTGGCCGCCGGGGCAACCTTCCCCCGACATTACCCCGCGGAGACTGCGTCGAGGTGAACGGCCTCAGCCACGAGTGACGGCGTCAGCCGCGCGCATGCACCGATCTTTGTCGATTCAGGCGAGTCCAAACCGAGGGGTGTTCACTCCCCAACACTGTCAAACTAATTTATATATGTTTCGGGAATATCTACGTCCATCTTTAGGTTTTTGTGGAAGATATTAGGGTTGAATATTTGCGTGTAAATCATCGGCGGTCACTCGTGTTCGAGTATGATTGTACTAAGTTTTGGGACCTGTGGACCCTTTCGGGAAAACGCTTGCGTGATGCTTTTAGCGTGGGTTGACTGATGCACCTGCGGTCAATACACGGGCCCTTGGTTCCAATAGTATGGAGACAACCACGACGACTGGAGGCTATCCTCTGTTGCAGCCTTCGACCACCTTCAGTGCCGTTGTGTCATTGTAGACATCATTCGTCACATCCGCGGTTTAGGTCTTGCACTATTTAAACCATAGCTGGAGGGAAGATTTTTTCATTTGTGATTCGACCAATTGCAATTCGGATTAGTATTCACTGAGATAATATTAACAGCCATTAATGAGGGTTTTATTATTTTCTTCTTTCAACTTCTATATTTTTCTCCTTTTTGCTTCTCTTTTTTTCTTTTTTTTCTTCTATTTTCCCTCCTATTTCTATCTTTTTCTTCTTTTTCTTCTCTCCTTCTTCTCCTCCTCCCTCTTCTTCTTCTTCCCTCTCTTCTTTTAATTCTTCTTCTTCTTCTTCTTCTTCTTCTTCTTCCCCCTCTTCTTCTTCCCCCTCTTCTTCTTTTTCTCCTCCCTCTTCTCTTCTCCTCCCTCATCATCATTATCTTCTTTTTCTTCTTCTTCTTCACATTCTTCTTCTTTTTCTTCTTCTTCTTTTAATTCTATTTCTCCTCTTTCTTCTCCTCCTCCCAAAACATCATCTTATTATTAGTATTCCCCTCCTGCTTCTTCTTCTTTTTTTCTTCTCCCTCCTCTTCTTCTCCTTCTTTTTCTTCTCCTTCTCCCTCATCTTCTTCTTCTTCCTATCCCATAATCCATTCATTTTTCTCTTTTTGTAAGAAGAACAACAAACAAGTTTTGTCTAAATTCTCCTCACTAAAATTTAATCGTGTCTTACGCCACCCGCTGGGAATAAGACCTATATTTCTGCGACAGATTCAGTCCCCCTCTCCCTAGCTGTCACCGATAGCAATTGAAATCTAAGCGAAATAATTTGGAACGCTGGTCCAACAACAACTGCCAACCGCACCCCAGCTTAAAAACTTATCTAAAAGTCTCTCTATTCCCTTGAGACTTGAACCCCTTCCCCCCCAAAAAAAATCGGGGTATTTTCATGTTGCCCTTATTGTGTTGGCCACCAAACAATCGTTAAATGTGTTTTTGCCCTAAAAATAATAACAAATATTCACACAGGGCTTAAATATCAAGATTTCTTTTCGAAGACCTTAGTCACAATGAAACGAGAATAAGAATTAATTATCAAATGTTTTTTGTAAAAATCATTTTATTTACTTAAATCTGTTTTTAAGATTTTCTAACGGACATATACAGGGGTTGAACAAAATAATGGAAACACCTGTAAATTAGGCATCTAATTTAAAACACTTATAATAATTGAAAATGAATTATAAAAATCTTTTTTTTTTCTTATTTCTGTTAATTGTTATCCTGAATTAATTAGTTCAATTTATCTTTTTTAGTTTAAATATTTTATATTAGAAAAAAGAATAAAAATGGCCGGTCTATTAGATTTTAGAAATGTCAAGGTGTTTCCATTATTTTGTCT
>JAUZSX010296813.1:0-13527 GCA_034780655.1 Idiosepius hallami
TAAAATTTGATTATACTCCTGATTAAAAAATGAAGTGTGTATGTGTGTTTACACATTATATGTGTGTCTGTATGTGTGTGTGTGTATATATATATATATATAAAATATAAACCAATGAAGAAAAAGATTCACAACATTAATATGAATCAGTAATAATATTTGATTATACTCTACTATTGATTTAAAAAAATCAAGTGTACAATATATTCATATACACTTACATGTTTGTGTGTATGTGTGCATACATTATATATATATATATAGATATATAATTGTGTGTGTGAAATATAAACTAATGAAAACAAATTCAGAATTTATTTTCCCCTATATATATATATATATATATATAAGTGTATGTACACTCATACACACACTTGATTTTTTAATCAAAAGTAGAGTATAATCAAATTTTATTACTTATTCCCATAAATGTTGTGAATCTTAAATATTTTCTTAAGTAAAAGTTATGAAACAAACCATCTTTTTAAAGGAATATTCGATAACTGATCTAAAAGCATTAAAATTAATATTCCTAATATTATTATTATCTAATTGGTGATAGTAAATTCCCAGAGAATAATTGTGGAATTGTCTAAAATGACTTATCAAAGAAATGAAAATGTGATAATATCAATTTGACTATTCTATTAACAAAGAAAAAAAAATCTGAGAAATCATAAATAAAAGTTTATTATTAAAACGTTTATTATTAAATTTTTATTAGATATTATATATTATTAAAAATTCTATTAACTTGAAGATGCATTTTACATAATTTAGTTACATTTTTTCTTTTTGTAGTTAGTGAAAACAACAAATTGGAACAAGGAACTATTAGCTATAATATCTCCATTGTCTAGGCTCCCACTAGTGTTTGTGTTTGTGTTACTATCATGTTATCTCCTACTTTCATTTTTTTGTTGAGAGAGGAGGAGAAGAAGACAGAGGGCCAATCATTGTGGATGTTGTTGGGAGGGGGCATGGCTATGATATATACATTTATATATATATATATGTAAATTTAAAAAAATGATTTAGGAAAAAAATGGACATGTGTTATGCCAATGTTATATTTTAATTTTTACAAACCTTTGTCAGGAAATGTGTTTATATCATTGTATCCAGCATTGTCGGAATCTATTTTCTATTTCTTATATATATACACATAGTAATAATTTGTTTTATATGAAATCTAAAATTAATATACTAATTTTAGTTTTTATATAAAAAAGTATTAAAACATTTTGTTTTTAGTTATGATTCTAACATTTAGAATTTAAATCTAAAAAATACATTATTCCAGTTATTTGGACTTTAAATCTTCAATTTTACCTTCACTACTCTTTGGTCAATCAGCCTTCTTTTTAAGAAATAAAGTTGAGAGTAGAAGTCTGAATAACTTGATTAAAGATAAAAAAATCAAAACTCATCTAATCAGACAATAAAAAAGATTAAGCATTAACATTTTTTTGTATACTTAAAATCCTAAACTCTTTGGGTCAATGACAATCTTAGAATGATACCTTGCACAATTGTGTATGTTGTCATCCCTTCTGTCCAGGGTATAATTTTACCAATATTGTAGCCAATCTTACAGTTCAATTCTCATGAATATATTTTTTGAATTTGTGTGTCAAACTTATGCTAAGTTTACTAAAGGTTCTTGAACTGTCTTGGCTTAATGGTTTGAAAGATTTTCCCTGAAAAGATCAATTTTAGATTCATTGCTCAGTCTGAAGTTCTCCTTTCTTTATTAGGAACATTGAAGTAGGGACATACCTCTTTTTTTTTTTTAACAGTAATGCCTTGCAATTATGAAGTTCACTATCTAACTAGTGCCACATTGCAGTTCCATTGTTGACTGATTAAATAAATATTATCATTTATGTACATTTGTGTTTTTTGAATTTTTTCATCAAACAAGAATTCAAGCAAAAGATGTCAAAATAACTTTTTAAGAAAATGTTTTTTCACTCATTCACTTATACATCGATAAATAATTGCTTCATCTTGAAAGACAGATACCCCCCTCTCTCTCCCTCTCTTTCTCTCTTATTATTTTTTATTCGTAAGTTCTAAAGGTAACTCTTAAGACTACCTCTAGTTTTATGTGTTTGAAAACAAACCTGACACATCTTGCAGGATTTATCTACAGGATTTATAAAGCCCAATTGTTTTAATATATCACGATTACTAGTTTATATTTTTGTACACATTTATGTATGTAAACTTATGCATTCACATGCGTTTGGGAATCCAACCAAAATTTTAGTATCTAAAAACAATAATGTAGAAAAAGTATTCGACATGTTTTGACTTCGCAAGCTCTTCTTTTCTTTTATTTAAGATTCACGATAGAATGGTTATAGTTATATTTATTTTATTTTATCCTGAGAATATTTTAATCACTTAGTCAAAATTAATCAAATAGTCTTTCTACATTATCATTTACAATACTAAGAAAATGTAAATATATGAAAAAGAAAATGGAAAAAGAACTCAAATAACTAAAATGTTATTGACTCGCAAACCAAAGTTTCAGTCTAAATACTTCTGCTGTATTTATATTTGATAACATTTTGGATGTTTAATCCAAATAAATCAGGAAAAAGAAAGCTAATTTGACAGTAGCTTCAAAGATTCACCTTTTTTCTTGAGAATGATTCAACAGAATTTGATGATATAACAAAACTTGATGAAGGTCCTTCATATTTTTTTTTAATGTTAAAAATTTTATAATTCAGCAAAATCTTTTTGAAGTTGATATTTTATACCAACTAAAGATAAAGAGGTTTAATTAATACTGACCATTTTAGATACTTTGGTAAAAAGTCTTTTAGTAAAAAGGTCTGATTTTAGAAACTTTGGTGCAGTATAAAGAGCATGACAAAAATGTGAATGCATTATATTCATTCCTTAAATGCTCCCTTGAAGTTTTATCTTATTCCGAGAAACAGTCTATGTATTATGAAGCCCTACTAACAAGTTGCTGCTCTGCTTTAAAATAAAGGTGAATCCTTGAAACTAGCATCAAATTGGTTTTGGGTTTTTTTTTTCTTTTTAAACTTTCGCACTTTATGAAGTTAGCTTGATAAAAGCGACGTAGACAAAAAGATTACTCTGTGAATAAAAAAACATTTCAGTTGTTTGAACTTTGTGTTTTGTCAATAAAATTCATAGTTGGATAATTGCTTTGTACTTTCATAAATGATGTTCAATGAATAATGAAACTGGTTTCAGAAATAATATGAATCCAATCAAATATGAATTGTAATACAGATATCTGTGTCAAACTTAGGCCATCTTTTGGCTTTCGTGTGTTAAGCTCAAAAATAAATATTGGCAAATATATCTTTCATTGATATTTTTATTCACAGTAATGTATTAGAATACATTTGCTAACATTTAACTTTATAGAGAAAGAAAGAACAACAAGATATCTAAATTATCAATTTTTTTATATCAGTTATATATGTTATATCCATAAGCAATGTCTTGATTTCTGCAACAATCATATTGGTAAAATTCTTGAGTCATATTAATGAAAATTATTCAAAATTTCTTTTTTTCTATTTTTTAAATGAAAAAAGTTTCTGTTGATTATGAGTAAAAGTTTGTGATGACTTGATTTGAATTCATTTATTGATGACCTCTACGATTCTTGTGGAAAAACTGATAAATGAATTTTTAGGACAAAAATAATTTTAGTGATAGACATGACTTGAGAATTTGACCTTGATGCTTGTTGCAAAGACATAAACATTCTATGGATGTTCTTATGAAAGCTTTTATTTCAATTCTTGTCTTTGAAAGATATCAAAGTTACAGAAAGATCAACAGAATGAATAAAGTTCAATCTTAAAAAAGGTTTATTATCAATAAATATATTCAATTTTCTCTCATTGGAACAAACATTTTTCATTCTTACTATATATATATATATATATATATATATGAAGTATGGTTGTTCCAACGAGAGAAAAATTAATAGATTAAAAGTGTAAAATGGGTGAAGCTGTAAACGTTTAGTTAGTATAAGATTGGTGAAACGTTCATAATTTCACCCTTTTTACACTTTTAATCTCCATATATATCATATATATGATCAGGGAGAGGGAGAGAGACTGTGCAGTGCATGTTTATGCATGTTTGAAACATTGTCAGCTATTTGAGTAACCAACCAAAAAAAGCAATCTTCCTGCTTATCTCATTTTCTTGCTGTTTTAAGAAGTTTAAAAGATTTGAACCTCAATTTCCCCCCCATAATCACTTGCTTGCTTTTCACCTAAAGAAAATTGCTATTGCAATTGGCCATCTATTCATCTTGACCAAGGAGAGCCCTTTAAATAGACCGTAAGATTATGATTTTTCTCTTACAATAAATGTAAGAAAGAGAAACCCTGTCCTCATTTTTAAATAGAGGATTTATAAAAAAAACAAAAAAAAACGAATTGTACATTGTTTGTTTATTTGTCATGCATGTCTTAACTTCTTGTTTATACATTCATCATAAATTTGTCAAATTTTTATTTTATTTTTTCACATATTTTCTTCTTCATTCATGTTTTATCTAAAAAATAACCATCAAATACTGCTGAATTTATTTTCTTTCTGACATGAAGACAGTTGTTTTCAGCATTTTCTTTTCCCCTTCCCACCATTTTTATTCTTCATCCTATTTATTTTCTTCCCCAGCTGCTAATATTGTATTTGTTCCCTTAGAAGCTCAATTGTAAAAATTGATTATTTAACAATAGTAAATGTCCCTGGCATCTCCAGGTATTTATTGACTAAGAGCAAGTGAAATAAACCTTATAAAAAGAAAAAAAAATATGTCAATGAAGGAATTCAAAATCCATGTTAGTGTTTTTGTTGTTTTATTTGATTTGATTTTTTGACACTAAGCAGTAGACCTTTCTCTCTCATCTTTTAAGATGGCCGTTTACACAACCTTTTTGATTCTCATTATTCAGGTGAATTGGAATTCTCTTATCTGCAGTTTTTGGCTGATGGATCAAATAGAGGGTTAGGTTTGCAGTTCTGAGAACAGTCCTAAGTGTTGGTAATACCCAAAGAGAGTTGAAAGGCACGTTGGCCATAATAAAAAAATGAGAGTAAAAGTCTGAATGATAACTATTATCAAAATCCATCTTATAAATTCAGAACTTCTACATTTTGGTTACCTAAAAATTTCCTTTTTAATATCTCACTCCAAAATCCAAGTATAAAGTTTAAGTTTAATATATTTAGGCAGAGCATCATTATTCAAACAGATCTTATTAAAAACAAGTTTTCTTCTTCTTTTTGATATTTCTTTTTTTTTTAACAAGAGTACTCATTTTAGAGTCCAGTATCTTCATATAATTCCCTAGTTTTTTTTTATAACACCTGCTTGAAAGTTGTTCTTATGAAAAAAAGATTTGGTTATTTATACCAAAACTTTTTACAAAATTCTTAAACCAATAAATATTGCCATAACATTTGATTTTTTGTTTGTTTGTTTGTCTAACCTGTTACATGAACATTATGCAGATGAAAGATTGAATATGAAGTAGAATTTTGTATCCTTAATTCATATAATACAACCAAAATATAATTTGGTAAATAAAGGAAAATTTGAGTTCTGATTTAGTTACTTTCCTAATAAATATTTGATATTCTCCTTCCAACTGCAAAATAGGGAGAAGTTTCTAGTGTTATAGTAAGTCTATATAAGAATGGGAAGTTGTGTATTTTAATTCGTATGTTTTGTATAATCTATTTTTGGCCTGTTCCCTTGAAATAAGTATAAATACTATCCAAAGCTGATTTCAAATGCATGATCAATATTCAGATTATTTACATAAAAAGAAGGATATATTTTTAAAAAAAGAATAGTTGTTGACATGAAATGGTTGTTTAATTTTTTTGAATCTATCTTTAACAATGCAAAAAACAAAAAAAGTTTAATATTTAAACTTCTATTCTTGTCTTTATTGTTACATTAACAATATTTCTGCTTGTCCACCAAACAATGGAGATAAGAGCTGAATTCTAAATAACCTGAATAATGAAAGTAATCCAAACTTATCTAATAAAATCAGACTATCAAATGATTCTAAGTTTTAAATTAATAAAAGGGGAGAGAGAATAAGATTTGTTGTTTCAATATGTTACTGCTGGTCAAATGTTGTTAATTTTTTTTCTTTTTATTGCATGCTTCAGTCAATATTTTCTCAGACAAAACTATTTAGAAAGATATGTGCAATGACAATTACATTATTATCCACTATTTTTAGTAATGCATGTTTTAGGTTGTATTTATATAGTTTTTATGGATCAAGTTGAAAAAAGGATTTCGAACAATGCTTTTTTAGTTTATTTCAATTTTTTAATATCTAGGTTATAGCAAGCATATTTTGACCAAATATATAAACCTGTGTAACTTATTTAATCTTAGATATTTTAATTTTTGATAAAATAGAATCAAGTTCTACAATCATTGTTGTCTACTTTTTGTCTACTTTGTTTTAATAACTATTTCAATCAGTTTACCAATCTTTTCAAAAATAACATTGTATTTTACATTATTATTATTATTACTACTATATTACATGAAATGAAAATGTTTATTTTTAAGTATTTTATTATTCAAAAGAAATTATCTTAGTTTATTATGCTACATATTACATGTGATCTTAACCCCATGAAATACTACAGAAAACCTCCTCAAATTAACCATTTTAAGAAAAATATAGGTTTAAGAATGTTTTAGTATCAACATAAGTTAAAAAAGAAGTTCATAAAAACCAAGTAAACTTTTGTATTTTCTATTTTTTTCTTCTTATCCAGAAAAAAAAGCCTTTCGAACCAATATATGAAAAAAGGAAAAAAATCTAACTTTTAACCATTTTTTAATAAAGTTTTTATAATTAAGCCATTTAGTTGTCTTCATGAAATAATTATACATAAAAATAATAGGAAATTTACTGTAAAATATTTTTGGCATTTGCTTTAATTTTATTGTAACTGAAGAAAATAGCTTAAATAGAGATTTATAAGAAATTTAGTAATGATTGAATTTTATTTTATTTTTGTTTTGGCACTGACAAGCAATATGGAAGCAAAAACCATGTTTAAATTTCTCTCAAGGAGAAAAATTTAATTTTTCATAACTCATGAACATAGATTAATATTTTTATCTTATTTTTGTTGCTTTTTCTTTTTTTTATATATAAAATATGGGAAAAATCAAAAAATAAAACTTGTGCTGTTTTGTGTATTGATGACTATAGATTTTGATTGGTTGATAGACATAAACATTAGTTATAAAACATTTTTCTATTAAAACTGATTTATTTTCCAATTATTTTGATGCCAAGTTGAGAATATATATTTATTATTCTTTAAAAAGAGTCTGCCTAATATGCAGTATGGGTTTTTTACAGTTGAGAAAAAAATTCCAATTGAGGATTTGAGTTTACTTTAGAAATGAAAGAATTTTTAAATTCTAATCAAAATTTTTTCATAAAAATGAAATGTTCGAAGAAGACACTAAAATTTGTCAAATTTTTTCTTCAAATACTAAAAAAAATCTACTCTTGTATAATTAAAAATCTACATCAAAAGAAAATAGATTTTAGAAAATTGATGTAATTTTGCAATATTTTACTTGACAAACACAGTTTTTATCTTTATTTCTCAGATGAGCCTTAGTAAGTCCCAAATTCTAGGTTTTCAATTGTTCTTATCTTTGATATTATATGAGAAATATTTCCAACATTATGCATTCTAGATTTCTTTGGGTATTATTTAAATTTAAATTTTTAAAAGTCATCCTCCTCCACCCTAAAACATATGTCTTGGTGGATAAATGCTATAAACAACATAGATGTTCTGAGTAAACTTCAGTCCATCAAGTAGGTTTAATCATGATTTGATGAACTGAAATTCTAAACTGACAAAGGAAATTAGACACAACACTGAATATAAAAGAAAATACCAGATGAAACCTTGCAAGCATGGTGGCCAAAATGTTCATATGATAAGTCAGATGAGTGCAACAAACAACAAGAATAATTTCTCTCAAATAATTTAACTTCTTTAAACAAATTATTTGCTTGGATAATTAATTAAAGCATGTCTTGATCTGTTGATGTTTTGAGATTAATTTTGAATATCAATTGAATAATGTCACATTACATACTTCTTGTTCCAAAAGAAATGCCTCCTATTTTTTAACTAAAAAAGTATAAGCACTAGGAAAACGGTAGTGATACCATTAAAACAAGCTACTTTTTGTTCTCTATAATTAATTTTTCTACATAGTCACCAACATTCTCAATGCACTTTTGCCAGTGATAAACGAGGTAGTCCATTTCTGTGTCTGGGGTATGCCTTGTCACTCATATCTCTGTTACCATTCTAAAATTTGCTAACATCAACTGTATCAGCTTCGTAAATGTTTAGCAGGTGCTGGTGGATATCACTAGGTTTAATTTTTTCTGGATGGATGAAAATGACACATCTCTACTTCTGACACACGTATATGACAAGAGTCTTCCGCACTGTCAGTCTCTACAACAGAAGGATGAAACTTTTAGGTGATGAATGCATAAGTCATCATCATAATGCACTTTGCAATAACCTCTGATTTATTCAGGAAGAATAAATGTTCTTTGTGTATTTATAAGCTGTTTTCAATTCATGAAATCACTTCATTTTTATTTCTTTCATATATAGATATAAAACTCTCCAAAATGTTATGAAGTCTTTTAAGTTTTATTCAATGTTGATTTGGGAGGAACACTTGGGGTCAGTCTGCCAATAAAAATATAGATTGATATATTCATCAAAAATAATTATTAACTCAAATTTTAGTTAAAGTGGTTAATATCAATGAGAACATCTGTAGTTGATCAACATAGACACAAAGTCAACAGCCTTTGTTGACTGTCAGTTTTGTGCCTATAGAGCATCTATATTTGTATAGAGAGACACATTTTGGTCTGATTACCACATAGACTAGAAATGGATTGTCACAAAATTCTTTCTTTACTGATCAACCATAAACTGATAATGGATTGCATATTACTTCTTATTTACTAAAAAATAGGAAGGTACAAAATAAAATTGATTCTGTTTTACGGGATCAACAGGAAGAACAATTAGCTGTCAGTTGTTTTTAATCATAGTAAAACATTAAAACTTGCTTATGGGAGCAAATCTTTGCTAATTCAGGCCAATGAATAGATTATCATAATTTTAGCTTCCAATCAATGAAACATTGTGCAGTAAACTAATGATTTATGTTATAGCTATGTATATTAAATGGCACCTGCTACTAAAGTAAGGCAATCTTAAAATTTAATCAGTTTAGAAAAAAATTGTTCTTCTCCCTGTCAATAAGTGATGGTAGCATCACTTCTATTCCACTGATTCATTCACTGGCCAGATTTTGAAGTAAGAATCCCTAAAATCATTAGCTTTGCTTTATATTACCAGCCAGCTGTTATGAGAGCTTAAGCTGAATTTATATTGTACTTGATTACAATAACTACTTTCTATCATTTTGTTTTTTTTATATAAATATAGGAAAATATTTATACTATGTACACCCTACAAAAATAAATAAATGTGGGAAATATTATACTATGTACATTCTACAAATGAGAAATAGAACACAAAAATGAAATAAATTATTATTGTAAAATCCATTTATGCTAACACACAAGTTTGTCTAGAAATTGAGCTTTAGAATTGCATCTTGGGAATTATTCTATCAAGACAAACTGAACTTGTCTTTTCAATTCTTAGAACATTGGATTTTTTTATGTTGCACCCTAGTCAATAAAACTGAAGATCTTGATATAAGTTTGTCTTTAAGCATTGACTCTAAGCATCAATAAAGTTGGTTTATGAATATATTTTTTTGTAAATATGACAATATGAAGAATTTTTTTTAGATAAATATATATGTAATTTTGGTATAATTTTGATTTTGATTTTATTATTATTATATCATGATTATTATTTCTTTTTGGACCAACTATCATGTAAATTTAAAGCCTATTTATATTGAGTTTATTTGTACATTGACTTATACAATTAATATAATAGATAAAAATTAGAAAAACTTTGAAAAATTAAGATATTCATTATAACAATAGAAAAGTAACAAATAGATTTTTTTGTACTTAACTGAAATATGAATGTATATTGTATATAGAATTTTTCATTTCATCAAATAAATGTATTTCTTATCATATTGTCTTGAATTCTAATATGAAGAGAATTTTTAAAATTATTTATTCTAAAATGCATTAGAATTTTTGTAATTTTATTTGCTTTTTAATTCAAGTGTTACAAAAACAGACTTTTTTCCCCATGTTTTCAAATTTTTAATTTTTTCTTTTACATTCATTTCAAATATGTATTGTATATTTTTGTATGTATAACAAAGAAGTAAACTTTGTATTAATGTGTCTATGGATTTTGTAGAAATTGGCGAGGAAGTTTTAACAAAATTTCTGTCTATATGAATGTGTATGTAAATACATTTATAAAAGGTATAAACTTTGAAATCATTGAGGCATAAATATCCTGAAAGAAGTCAACAGTTTTGGTCAATAAGAAGCAGAGTGATATTTTTTTTCAGTTTTTTCATTATCCTTCAACATTGCTTCATTTTATGATTTTATTCTGACAAAATCTGTTGAAGTTTAAAATCTGAAGAGTAATAGAACTGCTACATCAGTATTGCACAGCCAAATGCCATTCAGAAAAATGGTTATTAACTCTGTGGCAGCATTTTGACTGGTCTGCTATTTAAATTTCAGTATGGACTTGTAATCTGAACATTTTTTTTTTGCCATTCAAAAAAGGAGCAACCCCATATAAATTTCATCTGAATAGAAATTAATTTGGTGGAAAAATTAGGGATTTTAACAAAATGACCAGCTAAGCACAGAGGACTTTATAACTGACTGATACACATGATGTTTTGGGTTGTATCTACATCACAATATGAAGGATTCTGTACAACCAATAAAGAGCCTGGATGTGTGAATATGCATATCAGAGCAATACAGCATTTAAAAAATAATGAAAGCCCTTTTATGGATTCGAACCGACCTAAAATAAAGAAATTGCGGTTTTATGGGTTTTTTTTATAATCCCTCTAAATGCAAACACATTACTAGCAATATGTAGTGTTTTCATCTTTGTCACGAGGAGGGTAATTGTTAAGCTGAACAAAGCAAAAAGTTTTAATGCTCTGTTATTATGATATTGAGTACCATATTTATATAATATGTTTTTTGTTTTTTAAGTGCTTCTGTTCAATTATTTTTATAAACCATATCTTATTATCAAATATAAATATCAAATATATATATTATATTATATATATTAATATGTACATATATATATATATATATATATATATATATATATATATTAATTTTCTAGAGAAAATTTGCGTATAATAATATTTAAAATGCTCAATATCAGTGATGGAGCATGTGAGGCAGATAAGCATAAATACAGAGTCAACAGCTTTTGGTGACTGTCAATTTCTCACCTGTGTGCTTATGGGATTACGGATAGTTTGGTTTTAACTGGATATATATATAATCCGGCTTTTGATCAAGCCTCATACACATATACAAAATAACAACCATAATAAAATACATGACAACAGACAGCAATTACAGTTTGAAATATAAAATGTTTACAATAGGAAATAAGGGAAGAAACGGGAGAAGGAAATACTGTCCGTAAGAGTTTTAGTTTTAAAAGAATAATAGACTATGCCTTCTCTCTCCTTAAATTTTTGGTTTAGTGGAAGTTTGGTTTGTTGCTGGTCTTTGGTAGTAGAGCAGGTCATTGGGGGAGGAAGAGTGTGGTTTGAAGTCCTCCTGCACGTAGCCATAATTGGCATATGTGGGGGGAAGTCATAAGCGCTGGTGTCAACTTAGAGAGTTCCAGAGAATGAGAGAGAGAGAGAAAAAGAGTCTTTTGTTTATATGTGAGTATTAGTCACGTGGGTGCCTCCAGAATAACGTGAGAAGGTGTATAGTGCTTACATCTATGTCCGTGTGTATCAAGTTACCAAAAGGCATTTTCAGCTAATGCAATTTTATCTTTTTCATTTAGAATAGTTTATTGTATTGCCACATGCTCATCAGACCAAAGGCTTTTTTGTCTGATGAACGCACAGGTGAGATACTGACAAACGGCTGTTGACTCTGTGTCTATGCTTAAGTTATAATTAGGCAGCAAAGAGCCATTTAATCAAGTTTTATGGTTATGTAATATGAAACGAAGATGGTTTTAATCTTTTTTACAATTATCTTTGTGCTTTGATCACAAATTTTTCCTTATTTATGGAAATAAAGAATTGTTTGAATGACCATTTAAAATTTTCATTAAGCTCATTCAAAAGTCATTTTACCAAAATAGTTGTTCAATAGGTTTACTGACTTTTCATCACCTGACTATTAATCACTAGACCTTTAATCACATGGTTTTTTCATCAGGTGAACACCAACACCAAGAACTTTAATTATCCCAAAGAAAAATATTACATTTATTTATGTCATTATGTTTTTATTATATTAAATTTTTAGCCTCTTTGACAATTTTGAGGTTATTTTCAAAAATGTGTATATACATATTATAAAGAATCATCATCCTAAAGAATTCCAAAAGTGGACAAATAATGTGAAAAAAACATTTTTTTTAGAGAAAACATATTTGGTATAACACCATTCAAACGCTTTTGGAAATCCCCAAGTAATCAAAATTCTTCGAGTGATTAAGTGATGAAAAAAACATATTCAAAGTCTAGTGATTAATATTTCATGATTAATAGTCGAGTGATGAAGCATCAAGTGATGAAAGTTTGTACATTGTTGAACAAACTAAAAGGGTTGGGAGAAATCATTTGTTTATTCTATAAATAAGGAAAACATCTTTACTTCAGATAGAACTAAATGATTGTTTGATAAAAAAAGAGAGAGTGAGATAATACCTCCTTGTCAGGAATATGCAATAAAATTTGTTTATACATTAATATCTATATATTTGAATAAACCATGTTACTGTTGCTGTAACAAGCTTTGATCTTATTTCAATAAATAAGACCAAAGTTTGCTGTTTCCAATTATTTATATTAATAATGCACTATTTAAATCTAAATGATTTGTAACAGTTCATGAATGAAACAGTAATAAATTTATGTTCTTGAGAATTCCAAAAATGGAAAAAAGAATTTGGTTATAAAGATTTATCATCATTGAAACAATATAGCAGGGCTTAAATCAACCCTCAGATGCCATGCAACTAGAAGGATTCCAAAGTTTACCAGTCCCATATATATATATATAGCTGGAAGAGACAATGGAACTTAAGTTAAAACTTAATAAGTGTAGTAAAAGGAAGGAATTTGTCTCTATGTAATTGTTAGGCAAAAACTATTGTAGTAAGATATGTAAAATTGAGTTTGGAGGCTACACCAATACTAAATGTAAATATAATTTAAGAAAA
>JAUZSX010296824.1:0-13525 GCA_034780655.1 Idiosepius hallami
TCATAAGAGGTGCGCGATTGCATAAAACATACACACACACACACACACAACGACATCTTGACTTTTATATATAAGATTTATTTAATTGTTGTGTACTTTATTCCTTATTTATTTAATTGTTGTGTACTTTATTCATTATTTATTCAATGGTTGTGTACTTTATTCATTATTTATTTGATGGTTGTGTACTTTATTCATTATTTATTTAATGGTCATGTACTTTATTCATTGTTTATTTAATGGTTATGTACTTTATTCATTATTTATTCAATGGTTATGTACTTAATTTATTATTTATTTAATGGTTATGTACTTCAGAATTGTTATACGCAAGTTCGGTATCAATTTATGTTCATATATATTGACTAATACCCTTGGGAGAGGTATCAACTCACATTCCCTCTAGCTATGGATTAAATTATGCCACATAGTGTTATTCAAAAAGACTACCTGTGGACAAATTGTATGCTTAAAAAGTTTCTTAGCATTAAATAACCTAAAAAGGTTGATATGCTGTAAAACAAAAATCACACACATATACATACATGATATGATATTTACTTGGTGAGCACTAACCCAAGTTTGGCACAAGGCCATTTTTACGGGCTCTTACCCAGGCTTTTTACATTCAGTGTTACTCTTCACCTAGATGAGCTGCTCTCCTGAGTTAACGAGCCCCATCTTCCTGAGGCAGCTAGAGGTGAATGTAATGGTTTTTGACTGGGATTTGAACTTGCGTAATACGATCTCAGAGCCCGAGCTTCTACCAATGCTTCACTGTCACTCCACACATATATGCATAAAAACATACAAAATTGATATCAGCAAAAACCGTATAATACACAACAATAAGTTTGGCTTAAATCTTGGAATTCAAAGCAACACAAAAGATTTAAAAGGTTTTTATAGCCTTACAAAAAAAAAAAAAAGAGCAAAAGGATTTTTTTTTAATCCGAATTTGCAACTGGAAGTCTTATTCATTGAAAGCCAGGGTTTCTCTAACTTTATCAGGCTGGGTCCCACTAGGCTTCTAGAATAGATTACTAGCACCCACAGTCTCATAGAAATACATCTAAGCTTTTTTTCATCGCTTTTGCAGAACAAGCAAATGGAGAAATTTGACCAGAATATTTTTTTTTGGTAGAGGACTGGCACTGGTTATAAGACAGCAATTTGATTGGCTCATGAAATTGACTTCATTATTGTAAAATAAATTGAAAATTAAGATGAAAAATTATAGATTTGTTTATTAAATACTTTTTTTAATGATTTTAAATGATTAAACATAGGGTAAGAGTTATTTCAATGTTTTCTAATTAATGATTTAAAAAAAATGTTTATTTCATTAGCCAATCAAATTGCTGTCTTATAACCAGTGCAAGTCCCCTATCAAAAATATATTCCCGCCAAATTTCTCCATTTGCTTGTTCTGCAAAAGCGCTGTTTTTTAAAAATGAAAACAACAATGTTTTAAACAAAATATAGATTTGAAAACAATGATATAGTACATAAGTACTTTAACTTTTTTTAAAACATTTTATTTGATCTTGACAATAAACCTTCACAAATCACATCAAACAAATTTTTCCCAAATTGACATTAATATTGAACACAAAATTTGTTTTTCAATTTTTTTTTTTTTGGCATCACAATTACCCTTGTTTGTGTACTTTTTAGTTAGCACCCCACAAACTGGGTATTTTTGCATTTTGGGTTTAAACCTCCCCCCAACCGCCGATATCAAAGCAACGTCCCCTGGGGGAGGAGGGCTGATACTGCCCATTTTGGGAAACATTGATTTAAACAATGCTTAGTTTTGTGTGTGTGTGTGTGTGTGTGTGAGAGAGAGAGAGAGAGAGAGATTCTTTATTATTTTTGTAAGTTTTCTGTTTTTGATCTCTTTGTCAATTTATAGATTCTATGACGGGTTTTTTGGTTTTTCTAACCCTTTCTCTCTCTCCTTCCCCCTTTTTTCTCTCTCTCTTTCTCTCTCTCCTTCCCCCTCTTTCTCTCTCTCTCTCTCCTTCCCCTCTCTCCTTTTTCTTTTTGACATTCACTTCTTATAGTTTTCAATGTCTAACTTCTCATACATTAATTCCACTAAAGTCATCATCAAAAGAATGTGTTTTTTTTTACCTAATTTTTTAAGTCTTTTGTATAAATAAATAAATAAATAAATAAAAGGTAGAAATATTTGTTTCCACCCAGAAAACTAGAACACAAAGCATTCCTTTTTCAGGTTTCTTACGTTTATTATTCTTTCTGCTTATCAAACCATGACCATGTTGTCATTGTCAAAGTACGTCTTTTTTTTTTCTTTCCTTTTCGGTTCAGGGGCAATTCCTGTCTCTCTCTCTCTCTCTCTCTTTCTCTCTGTGAATCTGTCTCTCTCTTTCTATCTCTGTCTCTCTCTCTCTCTCTTCGTCTGTCTGTCTCTCTCTTCGTCTGTCTGTCTCTCTGTGTTTCAGTTTCTCTCTGTCTTTTTCCCTCTGTCTCTTTTTCTCTCTGTGTCTCTCTCTCGTGCTATCTATCTATCTATCTATCTATGTATAATGTCAAAAAAATATTTCCTTTCATATTGTAATTTGATTGGAAAAAATATGAATTAAACTACTTTCTCTAAAATTCCTTAAATTTTTACACACCTTACATTCCACAAAAACATAAAAGACCATTTCTTTGTATGGAAGGCATTATTTTCTTTTATATAAATATTTCTAATGAATGTCACCCCCCCCCCTTTTTAACTTGAAGGGGAAAATGTACAAAAATAAATTTCCATTTCTAATTAATATATTCAGATAAATTTCCTTAAAATTAATTTTAATTTTTCTTTTCAATATTTTTAATTCAATTTCTTCACAAGAAACATAGTTGTGGGGTCAGCCCCACAATAATATATATATATATACATATATATATAGAGCAGGTAGGTGTAGACACAGAAACAACAGCCTTTAATGACTGTCAGTTTCTCGTCTCAGCGTTCATTAGACCAAAGTATTGCCAAGTTGTTTACATTTTTTTAATATAGGGTTGGAGCAGATGTAAACAACAAGGTATTATTTTAGTTTGATGACTAGGGCTGTGACAAGAATATTCTTTTTATGTAAGCATATTCTTTGCATACTGAATATAATTTTAACAAAAAGCATATTCTTTTTAAAAAAGAATATTCATTTAACAAAAAGCATATTTTTTTCAAAAAAGAAATTCTTTTTACAAAAAGCATATTATTTTTTTCAAAAGAATATGCTTTTTAGTTTTGTTTAAAATGCTTTTTGTTAAAAGCATATTCTGAAAAAAATTAAAAGAATATGCTTTTAACACAAAACATACTATTTAAAAAAAAGAATATTCCCGAGAAATAAAAGCATATTCTTTTTCAAAAACAATATTTTTTTAAAATGCTTTTTGTTAAAAGCATATTCTGAAAAAAATAAAAATAATATGCTTTTAACAGAAAACATATTGTTTAAAAAAAGAATATTCCCGAGAAATAAAAGCATATTCTTGAAAAGTATTTCCAGCATATTAAGAGAATATAAAGCATATTTGAAAAAGAATATTGTCACAGCCCTATTGATGACCATTCAGATAAGAAACTGACTTCACATCTACGCTTATTTACTATTTTCTATCTCTACTATCTCAATCACTGATATTGAGCACTCTAATTATAAGATAGAGGCAATCTTACTCTACAAATATATATATACATACATACATAACAGGTCAAACCCTTTTTAATATTTGTAAATAAATCTATCTTGATGATTCACCAACATATTTCTTGAAACAGCTAATGCATTCAGTGGTATATGTACCAGCATCAGAATATGTGTAGACATTTCCAGGTTTTTTGGGTTTACATCACAACATAAAAAAAGTAGAAAATGATTATAGGTTTTTATGAAGGTTTTTGTGAAGAACTCAACTATGTTGAAATATTTTTCATTGCTTCAATATCTGAAACATTTTATAAACGTGCTATTAAGTAAACTGCCACATACAGACAAACACACACAAATATGTGTGTGTGTATGTATATATATGTGTGTGTATGTATATATACATGTGTGTATTTATACGTGTGTGTGTCAGGGATGGGCCACCCACCGACAAGTCTATCCTGCAGAATATGCGGCAAACTATGCAGGCTGGGTGGGGCTATATGAAACCATATGCGGATTCATTTTAAGCGCCGACGGGTTGTAGGGGTTAGCCGTCTTCTGTAAAGAAGTGGCAGTCACCATATATATATATATATATATATATATATATAATAATTTAGCCATCCGTCTACATTCCTGTTTCGCTATTCATGGATCGTCAGGATGGCTCCTCAAACAAGTCTTCATTTGTATTTGTGTGTGTGTGTACACACTCAGCTGAATGTATCATCCCTTTATTTTGTTGACACTCATACACTCTATGCACTCTCTCATAGACATACACACATAAAAACTTACTCTCATACTCACACACATACCACAGTCCATAGATAATCTGTTTTCTATAAGTGGAAAGTGCTCAATTATTAATGCTTGTTTAGATTTGAGATATGGCTTATATGTTCATCAGACCAAATGGTATAAACTCCCTTACACTCACTTTTTTATGTGTGCACACACATACACATACACACACACACACACGAGAGAGAGAGAGGATTAGACGAGTTACGAGAGAGAAGAATAAATTTTGGTTTCTTCTTAAACTGTTACACCTACTCGTGTGTTGAGGAGCAAATTTATTTTTTTGCTGTTTCCGTATCATACTTATTTTACGCAAAAAAGTCGTTAACCCTATGCTCAACTGAAGGACCTTTTTTGGGCTTTTGAAATCCGTGTTGACCTTTACTTAAATGAGATACTTTCCAGAGTTACCAAGCCCCATCTGCCCGAGGAGGGTAAATGTAGATTCAATGGTTTTGACTGGGATTTAAACTCTCGTACGATTCCATAGTCTTAGTGAAAAATAATGTCTTTTCAAACTTATTTTTTTAATTAAATAAAACTATAAAAACTATAAAAGATATAATAGAAGAGAAAATAAAACAATATGCTTCATTTTTTTTTTTAAAGGATGGATGTTTAGAAAATGTCTATAAAAATTCAACAAATTTTTATGCAAAAGAAAAAGTAGTTCAAAGTGAAATGGATTATACTTACTTAAACTGTAAGCCTAGAATTATTGTTTTATTCATAACATTAAAGTGAAATGACAGTAATAATGACAGTAGTAAATCAAAGGTTAATAAAATAAAACTTGTCCATAGAGGTTTGCTTATATAGATAAATAAATTCTGTCAGATTGCATTCATTATTTTTATCTTAATTTTCTGATGCTCTCAAACCGACCTATTTCACACTGTACAAAAATTTCATTTGTTTTATGCACTTAATGATTAAAAACTGTGTATACAGACTAGGTTTTTGATAATTGAGTTGAATAATTATTTGAAATAGTTTGCTTTGATAATTAATGTATAAAGTTTAGTTTGTAATGAATTTTATGTGAAAAAAAAAGAATATAGTATTTGAAAATAGTTGGAAGTTTTTGAAATTATATTAAACTAAAATACAATATTAATCAAAATAAAATGATTTAGTATATGAATTTAGTATAAAAAAGCATAAAATACGAATTTAGTATAAAAAAGCATAAAATATTAATTTAGTATAAAAAAGCATAAAATATGAATTTAGTATAAAAAAGCATTAAATATGAATTTAGTATAAAAAAAAGCATTAAATATGAATTTAGTATAAAAAAAAGCATTAAATATGAATTTAGTATAAAAAAAGCATTAAATATGAATTTAGTATAAAAAAAGCATTAAAAATGAATTTAGTATAAGATTATTTTTTTTCTTTTGTTAATGTATAAAATTATTTTAAAAATAAGTAAACAACAGTTTTTCATTTAAGTTGAAGATAAACATTAAAAACAAATTAGACAAACTCTTTATCAGCAATGGATTCTCTAATTACATTAATGATAGCAAAATGGACCAATACTTAAAAAGAAATTAAACCAAGATTAAGTTAAAAACTATAAAACCTCTTTACAAACACTAACTCAATCTAAAATTAATTAACTGTAATCAAAAACATAAACAATATAAAATAGACAAATAAATGATGAAATCTGTAATTTATATTAACACATGATTCTAAGAAAAAACAAATAGAAACATATATGTTTGTACAAGGCTCTATGGACAAATTTACCTTTCATTTGAAAACTAAATATTTTTGTTAACTAGCCAAATAGAAAATTTACTAGCCAAACCCATGAAATGTTATATTTAACTCTATTTTTTATGAACAAACCATTTATTGAAAACTTAGTTTAAGAAGGTGTAATCTATTTCACTTCGAGTAACATTTTCTTCTGCATAAAAATTTGTTGAATTTTTTTAAATAGCCTTGTTAAAAAAGAGTATATTTTATTCTTTATTCTGTTAAACATTTAATTGTATAAATAATTAACTTGGCTTGTTTAATTAAAAAATATGAAGGTTGAAAAGACATTGGAAAAAAAATATCTATAAATCTGATTATAAGAGGCTTTCATCTCAATGAGATTAACTCATCTAGGTGAAGCCCAACACGATTCCAAAGCCAAGGGCTCAATACCTTTCCATTGGGTAATAACCCAAATCTGGACAGAACAATTTCCAATTCAAAAGACCTCTGAACTTTACCAATAATTATGTATATAAATATATAGGGCACGACGGTACGAGAGTTCAAATCCCAGTCAAAAACCATAACTTTCACTTTAGCAGCCTCGGGCAGATAAGGCTCGTTAGCTCGGGAGAGCAGTTTATCTAGGTGAAGGTTAACACCGAATTTATAAAGCCCGGGTAAGAGCACGAAAAATGGCCTTGTGCCAAACTTGGGGGTGCTCACCAAGTAAATATCATAATTATGTCTATAGTTAAAATTTTCAAAAACCCATTCGTTCTAGAACCATGGTCTAGAAACAAATGGTGGAAATTAGAAATGTTTTGGAGGTAATGAACATACAACGGATGGTGGCATGTGCTAAGCAAGGGAAGATTGAAGAAAATAATGAATTAACGATCCCACCATCTTCAAAACTATGGAAACAGAAAATTTTTGTTTGTTTTTGAAAACAGAAAAATATTTAAATTGCTTCAGCATTGAAACTGTTTTTAACCCTCGGTGAGACCCCTTTTTGCATTATTGCCTTGGGGGTGGCATTTGCTGCTTGACTTATTTATTTAACCCCTCGTTATCTACCAAGTTATTTTATTTTTTTTTTTATTATTCATGAATTTTATCAGTAAATTGGTTTGTCTCCAAGAGTACTTTCATATATTTTACTACAAATTCTATTGGAGTAAAGAAACTCAAAAGTTACTCAACCCTGTTCTAGATATACAGAACATATAATTGTATTATATGTTATATATATATATATGTATCCGTAATACTATAAACATTTTTTATGTTGGGAATTTTATGCAAATTAGAACATTATAATATACTATTTGCATTTTATTCAGGAAGTTCTGTGATGAAGCTTCTTAAACTTTTCGACCCTAAAGGGCCAATATACAGGCCTTAGTAACTTGAGGCAAAAAAAGGTACACTGACATTTTGACCCTAATGTGGTCCTTTAATAGAATGACTCAGTGGCTCATTGGTAGTTTTGTGAAGTCAGGGTCCAAAGGTTAAGGCCGAAATATCGGTATGGGTGTGTCTTCTTTTGCCTTAGATTGCCAGGGCTGAAAAATAGGTTTAAAAGGTTACTGTCACGGTTGAACACCTGACAGAAAGCTAGCATATAAAGTTTGCCAAAATGTTGTCAAGAATCACAACTAGGTAAGATGAGGACAAAAGTCTGCAAAAACCAAACTTAATAATAAATAAAAAAAATATTACTCTAGATACACAACAATTCAGTACATAGTCTATTTCAATTGTCTATAATTCTGTTATAAAGCTTAGTAATTTTCACTGTTTCAAAATTTCATCTTGATTGTCATTTTCATGTTCCTTCTGTTGTGACCTTTGGGTTAAAGGTTACCCAGTTCTACAAAATGCACCTGAATGCTATTAATGCTTCTGTCAATCCTGTTTTATTTGTTATTGACTAAAGTAATAAATTGTTGCCTGTACACGTGATATGTAGGCTTTTATTTCATTATTCATTGTGCAAATCAGGGGTCTCCATAGTGGTCAATACCTATTTTTTGATTTAATGAAATACATTTGCCTGCTTGTTTTGTTTTCATGCAGTTGATACGAGTTATGAACAGACGAAGAACAGATTACAATATTGATTGCTTGCTACTTTTCCAATATCTTTTATACAACAGTGAAATCAAACTGTAGATTTGCAAGGAATAGACTTAGATATTAACATATTGTGGAGGTCTGTCATTTCAAGTACAAGATATTCCCTGTTTATATTAGGTTATATATTAGATATATATATATGGGCAGCGACAGTGGACCATTGGTAAAAGCTTGGGCTTTGGAATCGTATTACGCGAGTTCAAATCCCAGTCAAAATCATTACATTCACTTTAGCTGCCTTGGACAAATGTGGCTCGTTAACTTAGGAGAGCAACTCATCTAGGTGAAGGGTAACACTGAATTATAAATCCCAGTTATATAGAGCATGTAAAAACAGCCTAGTGCCAAACTTGGTTTATATGATATATTAGATACATATATAGATCTTTGATTTTTTTTTAATAAGACTTGACTGCATCTTTCTTTCAGACATATTACCCTTGAAAGGAATCTGAGGAAAAGCACTTAGGGGGCCCATTTTGTATTGTGATTCTTTTAGTAAGCCTTTCATCTCTTCCTATCATTGTATTAATTCATCTCTTTTATTTTTTTGTCACCTAAAAATACTTATGGTTAACTTATTCAATATTTTATTAAAGTTTTGCTCTATGACAATATATATGTATATTAAACTTAGAACATTTTGGCTACATTTATAGTTAAAATGCACAATATCAGAGATAGTCAGTGGTATTTGGTTACTGTCAATTTCTCGCCTTGCATATATCAGACTATATATATTTGCAAGTGTGGGTTTATACATATTTTTGATTTCTTTGAATAAATGAATTAAATATACATTCATACATACGGCAGCGACGGTGGAACATAAGTAGAAGCTCGGGCTCTGAGATCGTATTACACGAGTTCAAATCCCTGTCAAAACCATTACATTCACCTTTAGCTGCCTCGGGCAGATGGGGCTCGTTAAATCGAGAGAGCAGCTCATCTAGGTGAAGGGTAACACCGGATATGAAAAGCCCGATTAAGAGCACATAAAAATGGCCTTGTGCCAAACTTGGGTTTGTGCTCATCAAGTAAATATAATATTACAACAATAATAAATATTTTAAAAACATAGAATATATGTTAACTTACTCAGGAGGCGTGGTGTCTAATTTTCTTTTACGACCAGTTGTAACTGCTGCTGGTCCTCCTAAAATTGAATAAATGATAATTTCTAGACAAAAATGACTTAATGGACATAAAAGGTTTTCTATCTATAAATATATTATATCCTTATATTATAAGAATAAACAAGTCATTATTTTAGTTGAACACAAGGGGTTTATTTATGGTAAAGGGTACACACATTTCTAAGCGTTCATGACAGCTTAGTAATCCATTGGGGTCTCCCTGCGTGAGTTAGAATCTCATCCTCGTCGCCAGTGTTATATCCTTATTTTATAATAAAAATAAACAACTCATTATTTTAGTTGAACATAAGGGGTTTATTTACGGTAAAGGGTACACACATTTCTAAGCGTCCGTGACAGCTTAGTAAGCAATTCTGTCTCCCACATGTGAGAGTTCGCTAGTCTTTTTTATAGGCATCACAGTCCATTCATTTGGAGGGGCGTTGGGTCAGTCCATTATGTCAAAATACATTGTCAATGAAATACACAACTCATGATTCAAATTCATCAATACTCATTTCATTACACACTTTATATTTGTTGTTGTTGAGCAAGAAGAACTCTATGGTTTTATTGGATTCCTTGACTATGAAAACCTGGGTATAGACACCAAATTTATGTTTCTAGGTTGAATAATTTCCAAGATATTGATGTTATTAGATTTGGTTAGCGGCCATTTTGTAAAATAGCGGAAATATATGAAGACGCACTCAGATCGTTGTCCACTCGGACCAAAATTCTTAGTTTGACCCTAAACTACAACTTGGTACCAAAAATTAAACTTTTACAATAAGTTGAATTGAAAGTGAAATTTTGCATAGGCTTGGAACCCCACTACTCTCCTTAACTGTTTAGGCTTCGATCAGTCTTCGTGTTGTTTATAGAGTTTCCATAATCTTGGAGTATCCAGAGATACCCAATCCTCACTCAAGGGGATAACTCTATTCAAAGACGTCCTAAGCTGCTTACCAACTTCTCTAGTTGATCAGTGAGGGGTATTAGGTGCATGGGGGTGAGTGGTAAGTTGGAGCACAAAACCTGTGACTCCTTTTAAGACAACATTTGGGCTTCAGTGACCCCCCTTCTCCCCCCCAAAAAAATATTCTGTTTCTTACAACATCCATTTTGGTCTTTCACAATGTTTTGCTTTGATTCCTGTTCATCAACAGCAACACTCCTCCCACTCCCTCTCCCATTCCTCTGCTTCTTACACCTCCCACTTACCTCTTCCTCCCACCTTCTACTCTTCTCATTCTCATACCTACCCCTCTCTGATTCTTACACCTCTCACTCTCCTCTTGTCCCACCTCCCACTCTCCTCATACTCTTCTCCTCCCATTCTTCTCACACTCTTCTCCCCCTCCTCTTTCTTAATAAAAACAAGATAAATAAATAAATAAATAAAAATGTCACATGATCAAAAAAAAAACTTTTTACTTATATATCCTTTTACTTACCTTCTAAATCTTTTTCCATTTTATCCAATGTTGCGTACGCACTGAAGAATTGAGTCGGCAACTGTCGACTTTTTATTACAGATTTCTGAAAAACAAGAACAAAAAAAAAATCAGTTTTGGTTCTGGGTTTATTTTTTTATGGCATATCAACCATTTTGGTCATTTAATGCCGAGAATAATCGTTTTTTTTTAATAATCTTATTTTTTGCAAACACATTGTTCAAATAAAAAGAGGTTGCACAATTTAATCCATACCTAGAGGGAAAAGGGGAATTCATACATTTTCCCAATATCTTCAATCTAAATATATTTCATTTGTCAACACAATATTTGAATAAAATTAGTTGCACTATTTTATCCATACCTAGAGGGAAATGGGAAGTTCATACATTTCCCAACATTATCAATCCAAACATATTTTATTTGTCAACACAATGTTTAATTAAAATTAGTTGCACAATTTAATCCATCACCAGAGGGAATAAGGAGATTTATACTGTATTGTCTCAAATGTAAACTTGACTGAATCGTATCATATATGACTATCTGTTTAACTGAGGGTGGATCGTAAGGGGGTATATATATATATATATATTTTTGGTAAGTAACAATAGCCAATTTATGTCCATTGGTAGGGTCTCATTGAAGTAAATAGCCCAGGACTTGTAAATAGTGTAAAAAAAGACCCCAAAAAAAGAAATATTAATTAAGTATATCTCTGTGGACAATAGCCCAGGACTTGTAAATAGTGTAAAAATAGACCCCAAAAAAAGAAATATTAATTAAGCATATCTCTGTGGACAATAGCCCAGGACTTGTAAATAAAAATAAAAGAAATATCAATTAAAATTACCTCATCAGAAATTCTGTTTAAAATCATTTTTTCATGTTTTTGAGAAATTTTTGCTTTGATAAGGTTTCTAATATTTCTCAACATTGCCATGTAAGGAAGCTTTTTTTTATCTGAAAGAGAAAAGATATGAATGATAATTTATGGTGACTACAAACTCATATCAGAGCACTGGCATTACTACTAGATCCCAACTATAAATGATTTGCCTACTTGTGATCAGCGGCGGACTAAGCCATCAGTCCAATAGGACCTGGTCCAAGGGCCCGGCACTGCAAACGTGCCTGCCTGATTAGGGCCCCCTCAAATGTGCTCCTCATGGCTGTATGGACTGTCAAGCCAGACACAAGTGCAGGCACATCCGTTATGGGGTAAAAATGAAAGTTTGGAGAAGACAAGGTATTTTCACTGATAATTAGGATCCCTACACATCTGGGTAAGTGGGTAAAGAATCGCAATCGGAATCGTACTTGGTATCAGAATTGTTAATCAACATTTTTGTAGAATCAGAATTGGAATCGTACTTGGTATCAGAATTGTTAATTAACATTTTTCTAGAATCAGAATTGGAATTGTACTTGGTATCAGAATTGTTAATTAACATTTTTCTAGAATCAGAATTGGAATCGTACTTGGTATCAGAATTGTTAATCAACATTTTTCTAGAATCAGAATTGGAATCGTACTTGGTATCAGAATTGTTAATCAACATTTTTCTAGAATTAAAAAAAAATTAGGAATTTTCCGAACAGTAATTTCAAACTCAAGTTTTTTATTTGTTTAAGCTAAAATGCACAGATCACCTGCTACACAGCCTCTTTATGTGGCATTTAACTTTAAACAATTGGGAAGGGGGCTCCATTGCATTTTCTGTCCAATGGTCTATAATTCTCACAGTCCGACCCTGCCAATAGTCCTTCACACTTGCCAAATATTCCTTATAATGTAATCTTCAACCTATCAAACTCCTAACATGTGTTACTGGTGAACAAATGTCCTTAAGTTTTTGTGCCTCCTATGGAAGCACACTTCAGTTTGCAAATGTTTTATAATTTTTAAAATTCCAAATCATTTTGATTAAACATGTTGGCCCCAAAACACAATCGATGTTGGTCCTTAAAATCTGTATTTGTAAAGCACAAAAGACTATTTATTTTAGGGAATCCTTAATAGTCAAACTTTAGGACTAATGTCCTCATCTTTATCATTTTCATAACATATTGTTTTTTTAAGGTTTATTGATTATCATATTAAGTTTTCAGCCTATTGTTTTCTTACACCAAAATGCTGTGTATAAACAGCATATCAACCTTTTTAGGTTACTTAACGGCAAAAAGAATTATTTTTGGATAACCCATAGCTGGAGGGAATATTGGGATTCATACCTTTCCCAATGGTACTAGTCCAATTATGAACACAAATGGAATGACTAAGATTTGAACTAGCATGTCATTATTCCGAAGATCGACTACCTACCCACTAGGCCAACTGGACCTCTTGTAATAGAATATTGGAGAAATATTTTTAGATGGGTCGTGTAGAACTGGTGATTGATGAGGTCACTTGGACTTTTGTTGACATGTTGATCGGTGTTTAGGGGACCCTAAGCTACACTCTGAAGCCACTTAAGTCCAAATGAGTTATATTTTTGTTAACCTGCAGAACCATATTTAGGGGACCCTAAGCTACACTCTGAAGCCACTTAAGTCCAAATGAGTTATATTTTTGTTAACCTGCAGAACCATA
>JAUZSX010296835.1:0-13524 GCA_034780655.1 Idiosepius hallami
AGAGAGAGAGAGAGAGAGAGAAAGAGGCTCCGTCTGACAGATCACGAATGGAACGACCTTGTGGACAGCTCGGACGGGAAAATGAAAGTACATAAAAAGCTAAACACTTGTATTGTTTCTGTTGAAGAACTTCTCATAAATTACACCTTTAACCTTCTCCGTGACATAAAGAACGTCCATTTGTGACCCCGCTATGGTACACTTAAACTTAACCAAATAAGTACATAAAAGAATAAACAACCACTTGACGGAAGAGAAAAAAAAAGCAACGGAACAATAATCGGCGAATAGAAATTAAATGAGGTTTATCATCATAGCAATTAAATCACGTGTTAATTTATGGGGGCATAAAATTTCATTGTTAGTTTAGTTTCATTATACTTTTATTCGATTTATCATTATTATTGCGACAGTTAGATCACCGAAGTTAAGCAACATTGAGCCTGGTCACTAGTTAGATAATGACCATCTAAGAATAACATGTGCCTTTTTAGGGCAAATTACAAACCTTCACTCATTTCAATAAAACCAATTGTTACACTACGCACATCACTGGTGCGATAAGATATGAATGAATTATTATTATTAATTAGTACAGGATTAGTGTCCAGGATTACATGTCATTCCTATAACTATAAAAGCTAGATTTTCATTTATTAAAGCTGGTTAGGTCGAGATAGAAAAATAATGAAAAAATATGTTTAACATTTTGAAAAGAAACAATTCGATTTTGACTCCTTAAACAGCAATCGCGTTAAACATTTCAAATAAAAGGTCGAAGTTGTTCTTCGGTAACAGAAGCTGGTCATTAAATTCATGGATCAAGACACTCGGACAATAAAAGAGGATTTTCTACAAGTACGGAAAGCTCACTTGACGAAAGGTTAAACAATAATGGTGGTTTTTAAATGTAAAGCATATGCACAGTTCCGCCCGACTGCCTGTTAACATGAACCATAATCTATTGCAAATACAATTATACCAATTCAATGAATGCATTCGTTTTTACAATTTAATAATATCTTAATGTCTTTGTTAGTATTTCAATAGCCAAACCACCTGTGCTTTACCTTTATCGTTTTTTTTCGTAATTATTGCTATTTTTGCATAATCTCAGACAAGGACGATAGTGCAGAAATAACTATGGATATTCGATATAGAACCAAAACATTTATGGATTTATTATGCGAAATATTGTTCTTTGTAATTGTTACATTACCTACATTTCGGCCTTTGTAGTTGTTATATTCTAAACATTTCGGCTTTTGTATTTGTTATATTACCTACCTTTCGGCCTTTGTATTTGTTATATTACCTACATTTCGGCCTTTGTAGTTGTTATATTTAATACATGTTGGCCTTTGTAGTTGTTAGATTACCTACATTTCGGCCTTTGTAGTTGTTATATTCCCTACATTTCGGCCTTTGTAGTTGTTATATTCCCTACATTTCGGCCTTTGTAGTTGTTATATTAAATACATGTTGGCCTTTGTATTTGTTAGATTACCTACATTTCGGCCTTTGTAGTTGTTATATTCTATACATTTCGGCCTTTGTAGTTGTTATATTCCATACATTTTGGCCTGTTTATCCTATGAAACATAAGGATACATTGATCGAAAAGTAGTAAGTTTAATAAATTCAAAGATGAGGATCATAGTCTGCATAATAAATAAACAAATTATCATACCTCTAAGGAACAAAAAAAAAATCCAGACTAGTTTCCTTTACGATAAATACCTATCTTAACATTAAGACTAATCAAGAAAATATTTAGAGAATCAAAGACCAACCAATCAAACCATAAAAAATGAACGAATAAACTATGCAATTGTAGCGAAAAGAGACTGATAGGAAGGATTGTGTTCCCAGCGTATGGAACAGGATTAGAGAAGTGTGAATATGTCCTTCGTAGATGGAATCAGTCCTTTGCTTTCTTATAATGTAAGTCTTGTTGCTAGTCGTATATTAACTGACGGGGGAGGTAGATATAACAAATTCGGACACGTCTTTACTTCGGTGTCTAGACTCCCTGACTGAGTGTTTTACGAGGTTTAAATATCGCGGCAATTTTGAGTGTCGTAAATCGACGACTGCTTACTGTAGTAAGGGACATGTCGTACAACATGTCGTAAACGGTCTACTAAACAATAAACAAACACTTATATTAAAACAAGTAATCTTTCTAAACATAGTATATAAATAAATTTAACGCGTGAAACCATCAATGGAAGTAAAAATTAAAAACAAAAGCATTACAGGCCGTTAAAAACTTACTTGTTTCATTAAGCCAATATTTGTCAACCTTCTATTTGATCGGAACATCATGGAAAGATTCCATGGCTAGAAGAACCCCTGTACAATAATTTAATCATCACAGCATTTAATTAATAAAAACAATTATATTTAGGGTATTGTAAATGTTTTTTAAATGAACTTGTTTGAAATGAATAGATTGCATTTGTTCTCATCAAAAACTCAATGGTAAATTTAAGCTTGGTGTTTCTTCCGCAACTCTTTAAGATTAGGTCGTGGTTCATCTTCCATATTCTAAAATGGGTTGAATTTAATTAGTTAAAATGTACAATTTTAAACAATAAATCTTAAGTTTCAAAAGGGAATAATCTTATAATAGTCAAAAAGATTTTTTAAAAATTTTAAATTTTTATTTTTGATGTTCTGAATAAAACATTGAGAAATTGCGAAACCCTGGGACTGAACTACGGTATCCGGTTTAAAACCCTGCATTAGGCAAAAAATGTGGAAAAATTGATATATACCTAGAGATATATAGAATAATATATTATTGGCTTTTTGTGTCTGTCAGAGAAATCATCTCTACCAAACTACTTTGACAATTTTTGGTAAAAAGTCTTAAAATCTGATAAATGAAGTATTTAGACCTGTGGAAAAACACTGCTACGAATCAAACTTTTGAAATGTATTGGGTCGTACCTGCAGCCCCTGCTGTGTGGGTGCTACGTTGATTATTTGGGTTTTAATATAACTGCAATTTACTCAAATAATTTTCAGATTTAGTATAACTACGGCAGTTTTTTTTTCTAAAGAAGAAATCTTTAATTTACAAAAAACCATGCATCAAAATAGACACAAAACAACCCAGGCAATACATCAAGTTGAGCGATAAAATACACTAAAAGAAACGTTACCAAGTGACTGGGATTTGAACTTTTATGCAAAACTTCCACCATTACGAGAAGGCTATGGACATTTTCCGTTTACTTTTTTTTAATTGAAACCCTTTCGATAGTTTAACAACGAAGCTAAAGCCGCTACAAACCTACAGCATAGAATCTTCACTCACTGTCTTTTTGTTTCCCTTTTTGCTCACCGTAAATATTTGCACGTTAAAATAAAAAAAAGAAAAGAAAAAGAAAACAGAAGTGAAAAGGTAACACATCTCTTTCTTTTTTTCCCCGCTAAAACACACCTGAACAATTTTAACACCTGAACAACTCTCTAACACGTTGGCCTTTTTAATGGTTAAAGGTAGAACCAGGGCAATTATCTGAAGGGGTTTTATCGAGCTTCAAGCACTTGATTACCTAACTAATGCACCTCTAAGTTTCCTGGTTGTTAAACTTGCAGCTGTTAATAATTCTTCTGCACTAAGTGCAATTATGCAAAAGTGCCCGATAGAGATGAAAAAGAAAATTCAACATACTTCGTTGCTCATACTCTCGCCCCCAGAAACGTTAATCTTATTCTATTCTGGTTTGTACCCATTTCTAACTAGAAACAATTGAGGAAATTGTAAATTCCAGTTAATACAACGTATTTTTAGACGTATAGTTTAATCTATACACAGTTTAATTGTACAAAAAATGATCCCCAAAAAGAAGAGCTCAGTAGTTTTTACACACCATTCAGTTCATTGAATTTTTGCACCACACTAATAAAAAAAGAATACCTTACTTTAATAATAAAACCTTTTTAAAATGTAAATTGACTTGGATTTCGTATTTCTTTATTTACAAGATTTATTGTATGTACAAATTATAATATATACATTTTTTTTGTTATAAAAATGAGGATATTAGAAAATTTATTATTCGCAAAAATAAAACATGAATTGATACTAGAGGTTTTGCGTTTTTGCAATTATCTGAAACCTGTTTATCCGTAGACAAAGATTTTAACCGACAAGAACAGAATTGCGTATAACGAATCAAATACAAGCTAATAAACCTCTTTTTATCGATTTATAGTTTTATTAAACTGCATTAATGTTAATAAGTGAATAATGAGTATATGAATTATATATTACTTTGGACTTCTATAACTACGACAGTTAGATTATCATTTATAAATGCTGGCTGGGTTGGCATAAAACTTATGATATCAATGAACTGCGTACAGTTTGTTATCAAGTTATAATAAATAAACTAGTGTTTTTTCAGAAAAAAAATGCTCTACTAAGAAAGAAAATACTTTTAAATAAATCTAAGTAAGAATATAAAGTCAACAGCCGAATACTGTTATCTGCCAGAAGACCGTTTCAATTGCCATTTTTAAACAATGGAAGAGCACAAGTGGTTTTACCTCCCGGGTTATTATGATAATTAAAATAATGAAACATTTCCACGGTTTATCAGGATCGACGGGGCCAATGATACCCAGCTAGATCTCAACTTTGTTCATTCATAAGCATGTCTACATACTCTTCTTTCCATTTATTTATTCAACCAGCATATAGACTCTCATTAAGTCAATGATAAAAACTGTTTTGATATGCTCTACCTAGTTTACTTGTTTTACAGTTTTTGCTTGTTTGTGTTTTGTTTTTGTTCTTTTGTTTCTTTGCTTTATCTAAATGTTTTTAGTCTTTAATTATATTTTTGGAGGAACAAGATTATTTGTTTTAATTTTTTTAAAGGATTCTGTATTATATTCTTAGGTATAGTTCAGTCTATCGCAAAAATGAGAGAATGTTGTTTGTGTAGTTTTTAAATATATCTTTACAAACAGTCTGTTAAAAAGAAATGACATGACTTTTTGGTCTAGTCCGAACCAGGCTATTGTAAGTAGCTTAGTCAAGATAAAAAAAGTACTCTATAGAAATAAATTAGTTAAGGTTAAAAAGGTATCGTTGAGTTGTTCCTGCTTCTGATTGATCCGTTTGTTATACTGCCAGCCCTCACAGATGAATCAATTTGACGAGACGAGGAGTTACTGATCGTGTTAGATTTTGTAGACGCACGTTGAGAAGGCGTAACGAGAAAAAGAAGACTGACTCAGTATTTGTTTAACAGAAGGAAACACTTTTAAGCAGCGAAACATGATTCATTCAAAGGTTTCCTTCGTATTGTTATCATTATTTTTTTTATAATAGTCCCAATTAAAAAAAATTACAGATTCTTCAAAACAAACAAACTGAAACATCTAAAAAAAATAGTTCAAACAACTTGTGTCCGAGTATCGGGTATTTGCTATTTGTGATCCGTAAACGTTGAACAGGGAGCCCTGTGGTTGTTGATCGGTTCAATTTTTTTTTCGGCTAGGAGAAACTCAATGACGCATTTCTGCTCCCAACGCCTGTCCAAGACAGAGGTTTCTTTCTTAGATTTCCAAGCCGTTAATATCCGCAAATAAGTGATGAAAATTTCAGTTCAGTCATCATAATTATTGTGGACCTATCTCCACAACGTAGTAGTGCGGGAGTTTACCACCCGACCAAAAACAACTCAACACGGTATGTAGGTTAGAAACAAGTGAGGTACATCGTGAGCACAGCGGCAGGCGACCTGCCCACAACGCTGGTCGGTTCGGAACTGAGCTCTTTCGGTCGCTTCCCTGAGCATGCGTTATTGGTTAGCTACATACGGGGCTCTGCCACAACAATAATAATGGCATTTGCAATTCCTGATTTATTACGCAAAATAAAAAGATAAGATATATTTACTTATTGGAGCACCAACCCAAGTTAGGCACAAGGTGATTTTGACGTGCCCATTATATTTTTGGGATTTTGTAATTATTATAACCCTTCACCTAGATAAGTTACTTTAGCGAGTTCACGAACGCGTCTGACTGAGGTAGCCAATTTAAACTCGTGGTTCCAAAGTCCAAGCATTTATCACTACTCCAACCTTGCCTTTTTATCTTAGCTCCTCTCTGGCTGTCTAAATAAAAAAGAAAGCAAGCATCAATTCTGAAACAATTCTCTTGTTTTATAGTTTAATATTTAATTGTTATTTCCGGTGTCAAAATCTAGCTGTAACTAAAAAGATGTTAAAACATATTTCAACTGTTCCTTGTGACGATGTACTGAAGAAAATGATCATTAAATCATGATGGAAAATGTTTTGAGATATTTTGTTTGCGAATCTCAAACCGGAATGCTAAATCAAGAAATTTAAAGGGCAAAAAAGTTGAATATAAATGCAGAATGTTCGCTTACCGAAAAGAGGAAAAATATGACTTGAATTTTACATACCTGAAACGAGTAAAGAAAAAGAACAGTGAGTATTTTATTCAATAAAGAAAAATCAAGAAATAACTTAATTATTGTTTTTCAATATCCTCGGAATGAGATACGAAAATTTCTATATTAGTTTTTTTTTTTCGAACACTTATGTATTAGCTTTATTATTCTGACTTTTGCTCTCATCTTTGTAGGTTTTTGATGTTTCTACACTACGTTTCGGTCTAGTCTCCCTCAAATTACGAAGCCTTATCTCCAAAATAAAAATAAACTATACTTGTAATTATCTTCATTTCCATAGTTAGTCGGAATCCTTGTGATGAAGCTTGATAATTTGTAGAACTATATTTCGGAATTTTGTACTCGTACTTATTATTGTTATATTCACAACTTTTCGGTCGATAAACCCTTCGGCCGTCTTCAGGTAACTTCATAATGAATGTTGCTAAACCAATTAAAAGAAAAGCAAGAGCATTGCACATAAGCGTTTGATGGTTGGTTTTTGAAACAAAGGAAAAATAAAAAGACGGATTTAACACTTCCCCGAAAAACAGATTTCACACCTTTCTGATATGAAATGGTGAGATATGGCACTATCACCTGAAGACGGCCGAAGGGTTTATCGGCCGAAACGTTGTGGATATAACAATAATAAGGATGAGGACAACCGTCTGAAAAATAGTTCTACAAATCTTTATTTCTAGTTTCACAAATTTTCGGAAAATATTTATAAATGGCAATCAAGGACCTCTAGTAAGCATAATTCACCCGGCATCATTTACTATCAATACATTCTTATGAAATTAAACTAACTATAAAAATAGGTATATTAGCTTATATATAACACACATTTACGTTTTTTATTGTCACCACTAAATATCATTGTTTACAAATATATTGGTTTTAGATAATTCTTACAAAGTAAAAGATTAATACACAAAGTAACCTAATAACAATTTCTTCTATTGTTATAACAATTCACTCGTTGGAAAATTAATTTTTTTGACTTTATAAAAAGGTATTCTAAATAATTTTTCATAGTAAGACAATCCAGCATTTGATATCCTGCTATGAAGGTTGGATATCAATGAAAATGGCTATGATACCGCTTATATTATGTGCACTTATGTTTTCCCTTTGTTATGTCTACAAATATTTTTCTATTATTGGTTTCAGATAATTCTCAGAACGTAAAAATTCCAATATCTAATATCTCATGATTAATATGAGTTATCATAAAAAATCGGTTTAATTAATTCAGTATCAAATTTCTTTAGAAGAGCATTATATACTAATAAAATATGAAAGCTAATTACATTTTTCTTGTTGAAGCAATTAATTAATTAGACAATGGTTTGTTCAGTTTTATTAAGCAATTAAGATTATCCATAAATAGAAAAAGCCTAAAGTTTGAGAAAGAATGCTTGTAGGGATTGGCCAGTGGTCTATCTCGCCAGTGTTTAATTTCATTCTGTGAATTGGGTCTGCGCGTATAAATTCATATCATTATGCAACTTATACTATGCAACAATGATCAAATTAAGGTACAAGATTTATTTTAATTAAAAATTAATGTACCTGATTTAATTCGAAAATCATCAATTTTCACAGTACACCTAACATTTAAAAAGTAAGGTACAAAGATTTAATCTAAATTGAATCTAAAAATTATCTTGGATTTGATTTATGTAATTTATAATTTTAAACTTAAATAATTTTAAAAAGTACTCGATAGTAGCCAATAACTAAAAATGTCCATACATCTGTGTTAGATTCAGTATTCGTTTTATTTAATAAAGTAATTTAGTTAAGTAAAAGAGCCTTCTGTTGTTTTTATGTAAAAACCTGTCATATTGAAGAAACGACCGCAGAGTACCCACGATGCTGGCTAGTACAAAGCATGGTGATCAGTAGGTCTGTTAAAATAATACTCTTTTTAAATAAGCATATTTTTTGCATACAGAATATTCTTTTAACAAAATAATATTCTTTTATAAAAGGGTATATTTTTAACAATAAGCAAATTCTTTTTTTAAAAAAGTATGTTTTTCCCAAAAAGCATATGATTTAAAAAAAAGAAAAAGAATATGCTTTTAACAAAAAGCATTTAAAAAAAGAGAATATTCCTGGGAAAAAAGATCCTATGGGGACATGTGAAAACAGTTATGTATGCAACCAAACTTCGTTCATTTGAAGATTTGAAAGCTAAATAGATTAATGTGATTTCAGGCATTACTATGAATCAATTGTCAAATGTTTTTCGTGAACTGCAAAATCGTATTAGCCTTTGTATTGCTAATGGTGGAGGACATGTGGAAACTTAAAAAAAAAATTAATAAAAATATAGATTTACTTCTTTCAAATCCTTTTTACATATTATTTCTATTGCAAATACAAATAGAGTTATAGTTTTTTTAAAAGGGCACATGGACACCTTGTGTGATTTTAATATTGTTTTTACTTACTATACTGTGTTATTTACATGGGTCCAAGGTATTTCATTATAAAAATGCATTGAACTGTGCAGTTTTGTATCGTGTGTATTTATGAGAACCAATTAACCGTATTATTGAAAGTGTTTACTGAGAAAATGTGTAGGAAAATAAATAGACCTAAGAGATAGATAAAGAGAGAGAATAAAAAAGAGAGAAAGAGAAAGGGGGAGGAGATACAGTTGGAAGGGTGAGAAAAAAAAGGAAAAGCAAGATGATGAAGGAAGGAGACAAAGGTAAAAAAGGGAGAAATGCAGAAATAAAAGAGAAATGAGAACAGGATAATTAAGATATGTAGAGGGAGAAAGGATAAAGAGATCTACTTAAAGAGGGTAGGAAGACAGTGAAAGAGAAGGAAAGAGAAGGATTAAAGAAAGACAGAGAATAATAAAAGAGAGAGAGAGAGACAAAGTAGAGAGAGAGAGAGAAGAGGGAAAAGAAGGAAGATATAATGAGGGGAGAACGAGGGGAAAGTTAATCACTTAGCAGCAATTTTGTCGACGGAAAACCACGTTGAATTTGATGCACTGATCTGAACACCCGATACATTAAATTTCAAGTCTCTAGACCAAAAACTGCCAAAATGGTTTTGAAGTTGATAATCATGAAACTTTAAAATGATTCTTTTAGTGATAGAATGTAAGAGTGTATTAAAATTCCTTTTAATTGAACCATTCTTTCTAGAAGCTGATTTTCTCGATGATCGATTTTCGAAACTTACTAAGAGTAATCCGAAGTAACACCTATATAAGAACAGTGGAAATTTTCAAGAAAATATCCCTAGCCGTTACGGGGTCCATAAGGAACGAATTCACGCCCAGACAGACACATAGACCAAGTTCATTTATGTATACGTATGTAACATCAATGACATAAGTGCTAATAATTATATTTTTAATTAAAAATACAAGTTTATATTAGACATTTAAATACATATATAGCTTTAATGACATAACTTCTAATATTTACATTTTTAATTGAAAATTATAAGTTTAGATCATATATTTATATGCATATGTAGCTCTAATGACAAAAGACCTAACATTCAAATTTTCAATTGAAAAATATAGGTTTATATTTGATATTTATATACACATGTAGTTTCAATGACATAAGTGCTATTATTTAAATTTTTAATTGAAAAATATAAGTTTAGATTATATATTTATATAAAATGTAACTTCAATGACATAAGTGCTAATATTTAAGTTTTTAATTGAAAAACGCTCTGTACAATCATGAATTAGTTTGCAGTCCCACGTTCAATCCGTAAAATAGTTTTTATAACGAAAACCAGATGTAGTTTTGTTGTTTTTAAAGTTTTCTGTGGTCTCAGAACAATTTGTATGTAATAATGTGTTGAATACATTTTTAAGTTAAAATGGCGACAAGATATACCCAGATGTTGAACATAAATTCTCTGGGGATCAAGTCATGGGTTGATATAATGTCGGTGCTTATCCTGTCACGATGGAAGTTTTTAGAAACTTAACATGTCTTCTGTCTCTGACAATATATGTGCACTGTAGGCGGCTTGTTAGATGCAGCAAACACAGCAACATTCTCAGATTAATAACACCATTTTTCTAATTTCCTTTCCTCTAAGGAAGCATTTCTGCTTTCGTTGGCAAGATCTATTTACCGAATTGCGTTACTCTTGGGACTGGTCTTGCTGTGAAAGTAAGCGATTTTTGGATATTTAACATCTTCCATTACCGTCCTGACTATTCTTGAGGTGGACACTGTGGACTTTTTTCTTTTCTTAAACGATTATAACTTTTTCGTTCTCTCAGCAAAATACAATATGCAAGCAATTATAAGCCTACTAGAAGCATTGCCCAGCTTTGCCCGGAGCCTGGGTCTTGCCACTAAGGCAATTAGGAAAGCATATTATCTAGGAAGACACTCAATGCTTTGTTTCAAAGACACTTTGTGTTTGAATTTTTTTTCTTTTATTTCAAAAACGTTTCTGCGTTATCTATTTATTTTTAATTTAAAAACGCTTCTTCGTATCATCTCTGTGTTTTTAAAAAATATTTTTAAAGCAACAATTTACACTCCACTCCTATTTTGCTATAAGGATTTAAACGGTCAAGTAGTATTGGAGACATCAGTTCCTGTCAGATCACCAAAGTTAAGCAAAGACGAGCCTGGTCACTAGTTAGATGGATGACCATTTAAGAATATCGATGTCTAACATATGAAAAACAATTGTAAACTATTTAAGTGATTGATTTAAACCATTAACTTGTTTCCCACGTTGTTTTGATCAACACAAATTGTACTATTTAATTCACATCTGGATATAGTATAAGGATTCATGCCTTTCCTAAGGTTAATATCTTAATTACCATCATTATGGAATGACGGAGATTCGAACTCGCGTATAACGATTTTAAAGTCAGAATGCTAATCCACTGTTCCAAGCAGAATTCGCCTTAGAAAAATTTAAAGGTAGTATATAATGTATTATGTAACTTTTCGGCTAGAGTATGTATTTATTTAGATGTAATCTAAGTTCAGCAGTTAAATTGGATTGTTTTGAAAAAAGTACTTTACGTTGAATATTCATATAGTTTTTTACTTGTACAAGTATTATTCGGACTGTTGTCCTCATCCTTATCATTGCTATATTCAAGCCTCATCCCAAGGATTCCGAAATAACAGTTTTTTACTTATTTCTTATGCTTCGCGAGTTTATATTCCATCATTGTGAAAGAAGTTAAATGATGGGTATTCGGCAATGATAATGAGAGTTCGTTCTCTAATCAACAACTGTATTTTGGTTGACAGACATTCAACCTTCTTCAGGTGATTCTAGCAGAGAATTTTTGTCATGAGACTTGGCAATTTGTATTTCGAGTTTTCAGACTGTCATCTTCATCCCAATTTTCATTTTCATAACATTTTGTTTGAATTACACATCATTTGGTAATTAAAACCAATCTCAAGAACCCTTATGTCATAATTGATAACCTTCACGCAGTTGAAAAACTAACAATTCATTATTGTTATGGACTGACTATGATAGAATAAGTCCACAACTGGGTAAAGTACGATATGTTTAATAAAACCGAATATAAAGTAGTGGTACAACAAATCAAGGGTAGGCTATACCTTCGAACAGCTACACAGAATGTAGTGGTTATTCAGCCGTCAACTGATTTCTCTCAATGAGCGTCAAATTCACCGGAATATATACTAACGAGTGACTCCATTATTGGGGATGCGAGGTGTCCCGACAACAATTTTCAATCCAAGGTGATAGACTGTTCACATTGTGTTACCATGCATGGGTTGTGTATAAGTGTTAAATCCTGAAGTGTATTCTTAGTTTTTTTGATCGAATTGAGTAGCGTCAAAGCGTCAAATGTATGTAGATGTAGATTCATCTCAATATTTTGAAAAATAATCACAACAATCTTATGTCTTTATTTTTTTGGTGTGGGCAAAGTTCTGAATTATGTACTTCAGCGTTTCCTTGAGAAATATCTTATATGCCAAAATTTATAGAATAAAACCAATGAATATAGTTATATAAATTACATATATTGCCAAGAATTGGGCGACACGATTAGGTTGATAAACAAAAGCTCGTCTTTTTATTCAAAATGTTTTAAGCTGTTTATAAACATTTGAGCCGTTCTCAGTATTTTTTTTCTTTTTTTTAATGTTTTATTTCAATATTTCAAAAATGATAATAAAAAAAACTTAGGGTGTTTTTTGTTTTAATTTTTATGGCTTTGGTTTGTCGAATTTCTCTCGAGCAATGAATATAAAAACCATGACAGCTCTTTGAATTCAAATTCAAATCTTTAAAAAATCTAGAATAAATCTTGCTTAAAAAATTCACTCAGTTTTTCTTTATCTTTCTTGTTGTGTTCTAAGATTTGTGTTGTTTTGGAATATCCCCAATAAGTATTGAAAACCGATAATCGAGAAAATCAGCTTCTATAAGGAATGGTCAAATTTAAATGAAATTTGAATCCTTCAGTGTACCATTAATAGCTTTGATAATTTTTGGTCAAGACACTTGAAATTTGATACATTAATTCAGATATGCAAATGAAATTCGATTTTGTTTTTAATTGAAAAAATAGCTGTTAAAGAGTGAAAAACCACCCCTGATCACGACTAGTATGAAAATAAATACTTATAGAGTTCTTTTAATTCTGTGCTTTTATATGGTGCTGTTAATTAAGTTTCATTCATATTTTAGTATTAAGAATCTCTATGTTTTGCTAAAAAACAGATTCCAAATATTTCTTCATAAGTTAGAACTACCATCCATTAACAAACACCCTTGCTGTTTGATAGATTTTTAAAATATTTTTATCAAATATTGACAACTATTTTCTGTTTACATATGAGAAGTTGATGCATGGTACATTTTTATGGTTAACTTATTGCCTTACTAGTCTAAGTAACCTCGCCTACTCGATGATTAAACATACACACACACACATATATATATAAATGTATAGACTCTTTCGCTTTGGGTTTTCGGTAATTTTTTTTCAAATTCCCAAATCATTGTGTTAGGTCCCCCTCCCACTCATTCGCTAATGTATTTATTACTTTTTAGAT
>JAUZSX010296846.1:0-13523 GCA_034780655.1 Idiosepius hallami
CTCATCTAGGTGAAGGGTAACACCGAATGTAAAAAGCCTGGGTAAGAGCACATAAAATGGCCTTGTGCCAAACTTGGTTGGTGCTCACCAAGTAAGTATAATACATAATTATTTTTATGTGTGTGTGTGTGTGTGTGCGTGCGTGTGTGTGTGTGTAAGCGTGTATGAATATAAAGAAAGGCCTGTTCAGCAGAAGGCAAAATTTAATACAGATAATGTGACAATACCAGTTTGGAATGAAGTGGGGAAGAAAGGAGTGTGAGGAGGAAAAAAAAAAGTAAGAAGGATTCAGTGTGAAAGTATGAAGTGCCCTAGAGAGGACAAAGAAGTGGAAGATGAACCGAGGCGGGAGAGCAGAACAAGGTGGGGATCGGAGATCCACGAGAAACGAGAAGCGCAGGACGAGGACGAGTTTTTGGCCGAGAAAGATGATGAAGTGAATAATAAAGATGAAGGCGCAGGTAAGAAAAAAAAAAAAAAAAAGGGATCAAAAGGTAGTATTAGTAGCGGGTGGGAGGGGGTGGGAGGAAGGGAGGGAGGGAGGAGAGGGGGGAGTAAGGGGGAGGGGGGGATCTAGGTGAAAGTTTTTGATACAGAAAGATTTCTTTCCTATTGATTTATGGGAAAACAAGAAAGAAAAGGAAAGGAAAAAAAAAAAACCCAAAAAATCTATTTCCCAAAATGGGAATCAAGAGAAGGAAAACGGTGAGGAGAAATGACATTACGGGGGTGGAGAGGGATGTTGTGCTTGGGGTAGGGATGGTTGGTGGCTCTGTTGAGGGAGGAGCAGGACATTTGCTTAGAAAGTCAGATCTTGCGAAGCCAAACAGCAATAAGCAGATGATATTTACAATGTCAAACCAAAATATTTTTAGGCAACACCATTATTATGTTCAGTGATAATATCTGCTGATATCATCTAATTGGATAAAATCTAACATTTATATCAATCTGTATGAAGATAGCAGCATCTTGGCAGATGATGGCTGCCTCAAGGCTCGTCTCCAGCATCACACTTCCCATAGTGTGTCCCCAAGTGACTTTGAAGACCAGCACTTGATTTGCAGGGGGCAATGACAGACATGTAAATCTATATACACACATATATACAGGGTGTCCAAAAAGTTGCTGTACACTAGTAGAAATAAAGTCCTAATGCCAATGGAGGACATTTCCAGTATTAAGATAAGCTGTGATAATGTAAATAAATAAATAAAACCTTTAAATGAGTAAAAATTGTATTGTTTTTATAATAAAATTAGTTTATTTGAATGTCTACATTTCCATAGTGCACAGTCAAGTGGCATAAGAGACACCGGTTCCCATCAGATAACCGAAGTTAAGCATCGTCGAGCCTGGTCAGTAGTTAGATGGGTAACCATTTAAGAATACCAGGTACTGTATTGTGCGCTGGGATGGGGAATACCCAGGTTAGTGTTAGGAGGTGCAGTTAAACCACTGAGTTGATGTACCCTTAGTCTTTGGTTAGACAGGCATCTATACATGTGGCAGGGACCGCTTGTGAAGTTCAAATTCCCATGAGACTCAACACTGAATCGTGTGTGTTCAGTGGTTAAAGACGTGGCTGATGACGATAAAGTAGACATGGAGCTTACCTCCAGCCCTCGAGTTTTTGGCGTTCATCATTGGAATCGTGAGTGGCTGAAGCTTGTTGAGGACTCGGCTGCCGACCAGCGGGGTTGGGTCGCTCTTACGCAGGACGCAGTGAGTTCAGTTACAAGTTACAAGTAGTAAGTGGTTGAGTCGGCTAAACCTGCGTTAGTATGCCGATACACACACACACAAACACATAGTGCACAGTAACTTTTTGGACACCAGGTATACATGTACAGCTTTTGGAGAAACCAGTTCATGTCAGATAACGAAAGTTAAGCAGAGTCGAGCCTGGTCATTCCTAAGATGGTTGACCATTTAAGAATACCAGATACCGTACCTAGTGGTAGGACATGGAAATACCTTAGTTATTCTCTAGTGATACAGTTAAAACCACTGGAGTAGATGCACTCTAGTCCTAGAAAAAACTCTGAAGTAAAAACTGAAGTCTGTTGTTCATGTAGTCTGTTGCAAAATATTGCACTGACTATGCGTTATCAACAGTTCAAAGAAGTGTGGATGGTGTTACACAAGTCTTCACCACAATATACAAATCTGTGTGAGGCAGTCTGAGAGCCATACTTGGTTTGATGATGCTCTTACGTGGGAATCGACGAAGAGCCATTATATTATATTTACTTGGTGAGCACCGACCCAAGTTTGGCACAAGGCCATTCTTACGTGCTCTTACCCGGGCTTTTTACATTCAGTGTTACCCTTAACCAGATGAGCTGCTCTCCCGAGTTAACGAGCCCCATCTGCCCGAGGCAGCTAAAAGTAAATGTAATGGTTTTGACTGGGATTCGAACTCGTGTAATACGATCTCAAAGCCCGAGCTTCTACCAATGCTCCACTGTCGCTGCCCAAAGAGCCATTATATGTACAGAATTATTCTTTTGTCTACAACACTGAATAAAAATATAAAACTTTGGAGATGATACTATAATTCAAAATGAAATATAAACAGCTTATCTCAGAAGCAGGTGTTGAAAACTTGTATCACAAAATCATAAAATCCCAAGAGTGATATCTCATGATAATATCTAAGATATCATCATATCAAATAGCTAATACAAATCTTCTGAACGATGTAAGTTATTGGAAAAACATCAGTGTCTGTTTTTTCACTGGAAATTTAATCCCTGACTTTATGGTAAGATGGGGTTGGGGAGGGGCGTTTATTCACCCTAAGGGTAATAATGCTCATGCAGATTACTTTAGGCAAAGATAGCATAGAAGCAGAGTGAAATATAAAAGTGGAAAATTGACTGACTTGTCAGCAAACAATAAAATCACTTTTATTAGCCTCTAAAAGTGGTAAAGGTTTTTTTTTTAAATCATTAAAAAATTTTTGGTAACTTTTCCCAACCAAAATTTAGTTACTTTTAACTCATTAGTTCTTCCAATTTTGATCAAGAAAAATGGATACTAAAATTTTAGCAAACTTTTCACCCATATCTGACCAATTACAATTGAGCTTTTTATTAACTTTGACAATATTTACTGCATCAGCGATGGTTTTATTAAAGATTGCGCTGCTAAAATCAAATTATCACAAGTGTGCAACATCTGCGCTTGGCAACAAATAGTATGATATTCAGAGTAGTATTGGCATTTGTTTGCCTATTTTTGTTCTTTCAACTTAAGTGTAGGTCAAAGAACGAAAAACCTAGTGTGGCCCAGAGTCCAAAATGAATCCTATACTTTTAATGATAGGGAAACATTACTAACAAGTGAGATTCTATAAAAGTAATTGAATTACTGATCAAATGACTCATCAAAAGTATGCAACATAGAAACTTAGATTAATTCATTTTATTAATTATTTCTTGATTGTTGGGATTTATGAAACAAGTTCTGATTACATCCATTATTTAACTGAATCAAAATGTATCAAAACTAGTTTAAACAATGAATTATTATAATTACAATTGTTATTATTTCATTAATGAATAGCAGACATGAACTTCTATGAAAATGGCTGATGAACTCACAGTTGAACTTAGAGCCATTGATTAGAATAAGAAAAGTCTTGAACCATAATTTATAAGATTAATTTATTCATTAAATTCTGTGTCTGTTTTTATCTCTCTCTCTCTCTCTCTCTGTATTCCTGAACATTAATAGTGTGTGTGTGTGTGCATCTTAATCTGTTTATCTAAGAAACTTTTGGTAAAAACTTTACAAAAAAAATTGACTTATTAAAGATTTTATTCACATGTATACAGTGGTGAGATTCAAATCTTTTAAGAACAGGTTCTAAGAAAACAGATTGTGTATATATATATATATATGTTATTTCAAAACTAACACCACAGCAAAAAGGTTTAACATTTTCTAAAATCATTTTGGAATATGATATCTTTCATATGATGTCCATTTTGGGTGACTCATTACTTTTCAAATAACTCTCATATGAAAAAACTTTTTGTGTAATTTTTTACATTTTGTGCTTTTAAACAAATATTTAAATATAAAATGACAAAAATGAACCCATGGCAAAAAAAATATATCCTAACAACCACAAGAAAAACCAACACATCAAAATAGCATAAAACTAATATATATATATATATATAAAATATATTTTTACTGAGTGTTTATGTTCCCACAATATGAATAATTATTTTCCCATTATAGAGTTTATTGAATTGTTTTTATGCAAATATCTATTAAAATATATACATTTTTATTGCACTGTCATAGCTTGGGTTTGTTTCCTTCCTAAAGGCACGACTGGGCAAAGTCATATTGCATTCCTTCTTTTGAATTAATTGATCCTAATTTTATGTGTTCTTTATTCAGAAAAATAACCAAGTCCTCCTACTCATGACAGTTCAATAGCAAACCCCATTAATTTAAGCTAAACAATGCAAACACACACACAAACACGTAAACATAAATATAGACAAGCTAACATATACATCCATATGCACAAAGAGCATAAGGTAAGTTTACATGGGAGTATTAATATTTCATGAGTGTATCTATCTCTAAATTGTATTATATGAATAGATAAAAACAAAAGAATAAACATTGAAAATAAATGGTGAGACATGCATAATTCATGTTGTGTGTAGAAAAAATAGATTTTTGGCTTCTAAACAAAACCATTTTTTGTGTATGACAACAAACAACAAACGTAATTAGTTTAGGTTGGGAGGATTTCTAATTGACTTATCAGTTCATAAGAGAATCGTTCTGATTATTATTATTTCCCTAAGACATTCCTTAGGGAAATGAGGAATTAACAGACACAGTTTATCTTTGATTCAAGATATTATAATACAGAGGTTCTTAACTGGGGTCTACATTGACTCTAATTGTCCATCAAATATTTCTGGGATCCACAGGTAAAATATAACAAATTAGTAGGACCACAATGATATTTTAGTGGTCCATGAAGAAAACCAACTTATAATGAAATTAATAAATAATTTTTTTTTTTTAATGCTTAAATGAAGCGCTTTAAGTGTTTTATTTAGTATGTTATATTTCAGAGCTATCACTCCATTTTCAAACTTCTTATTATGCTGGTCTTTTAATGCTTATGTTTATTTATTTTTTTGTTTCTTTCTCCTTTTTGTTTGTTTATGTTTGGTAGTCATGACGTTGATGCATTTAAAAAAAAAGTAATGGTTTTAATAATTATTAAAAATTCAATTTCTTCTATAATTTTTATTTGAAATAAAAAAGCTGAAGTTGATATTCAAACACATTTGAATGTATTTTCGAGATTAAAAAAAAATATGGCAGGCTAGTTTTGAGACATTTACAGAGTTTTTAATTTGTGTTTATGATTTAACTCACACCATTGGGAAAGGTATGAAACTCCACTTTTTCCCCAGCTATGGATTAAATATTGCATATTGTGTTATTCAAAAAACTATATGTGGACAAAACAAATGTTTTTTCGAAATGCTTATTCTCGGCATTATATGACCTAAAAAGGTTGATATGCCGTAAAACGTATGTTTGTTTTAAATATACAAATAAATATAAAAAAAATGTTATTTGTCAGTGTTTAAATTGAATCATTGAAAATTTCATTTCTTTAAAATAATGTAAATTCAATTCTGTCCTGATTCAAGAGTTACTGTGTCAATGTTATATTCAAATTAAATAAAAAAAAATGTTGAAATTTGATTTATAGTAAATAATTAGCATTGATTCTACCTCAGACTTTTGAGACATCAAATGTTTTCTATATTTAGGCCGCAACATTAAATTTATAAAGAATGCATCAATGAAAGTGTTTTTCAAAAAAATATTTTGCTACAAAATTTTTTTCACCATAATTAGAATGTTTGTTTATTTCTCTTCAGAAACTATTTCAACAAAACTAGATTTTTTTCTCTAATAATTGCTGATTTCCCTGATTTAATTGATGATACACTTTCGCCTTATATCCATGTTTTTTCAAGATGACTAACTTTGAAATTTTATTGCTGAAGTTGATCCCTATACTGAAATTTTGTTTGGATTTTAATTGTACAGGGTGATCAAAAAGTACCTGTGCACCTAAAAATATTTCTTAGTAACATCATTTTGTACACACGCAATTTTTAAAAATTTTTTTATACATCTATTAAAAATCAGGTGTACAGGTCCCTGATTTTAGGAATCAACACTGATCATTACCCCTATTACAGTTTTGGTCTATTTCAAACATCAAACTGTATCACCAGGTTAATACCCAATAGAGAACCAAAAGTAGAGTGAGTTAAGAAAAATTTTTTTCATGGTTTTGGTCAGAGTGAACCCAAATGACTCTCTATCTAAATTCCAGAGAAGTAGGCTAAAAATCATACTATTTCACCTATCTATACAATAACTTTGTTCTTTTCTTTTACTTTCTAAATCTCAACATCAGTCCAAGAACTGGTAACCTAAAATTCTTTTCTCTCATACTACTTTCTCTCTCTCTCTAACCAATCCCTGGCCTACCAGTAACACAACAAGCTAGTCAGTATTCTCTGAGATGCCATACCCACAACACATGTGCCTTGCCAGTGAACAGTTTACTCACTTGAGGTACTCATTCCAACATTTAAAAATAAGAAAATAAAATCTTTCTTTAAAAGTTAATATTTGTATTCCTTATTATTTTTCAAACAACCAAATATACAAAATTAGTATTTTTTTCATTTTATTATGATGTCATATTGTATTCTATAATTAAATAGTTTAAACAATTTTAAATGACTTAAGAAAAATCAAATATACCATATTTGAGAAATGTTTTAATTCTTATCATTCTTGTAGTATATCTTTTATTTTCAATGCCCCAAACCCAAATATTGAGTTAATTTAAAAAATAATAATAGTCCTTAAATCTAATAAAACCTATAAAAAACATTTTAATAGAGTCTAACACCATGGGTCTCAACCTTTTTTTAGCCATGGACACCTTTTTATTTCTCTTCTTTATATCATAACTATTGGCTATAAAACAATATTATGTTTTTCAATAATATAAATTTTGAGCTTTTAATAATCTAAAAATAGTATATAATTAAGCTTTAATTTTATATGAAAACTAATTTAAAATTAATAAAATGTTCTGCAACAATTATAATAATAATTAAAATTAGCAATAATAATAATCAAAATTATAGTGATAATAATTCTTTAATAATATCTTGTATTACAATATTACAATGTTTCTTAAAAAATACGGAATAAATTAATTTTTTTATAATAAAAAGTATTATAAGTTGGTTTATCTTCATGGAACACCAAAATATCATTGTGGACAACCAATTTGTTATATTTTGCTCTGTGGACTCCAAGAAATATTCTATGTACCTTAGGGTACATGGGGGCCCTATTACAGAACCTCAGTTTGAACAGGTTTTGTTTACATTTTGTTACAAGAAAAATAAAATAAATATTTATTTTACAGCAGTGTCAGATTTCTTTTTGCAAAACATAATTTGAAAATATTTTCTTCAAAACAAGAAGACTCAACTGATGTTTGGAATAACTGACTCTTCTTCAAATTTCTTGCAGAATAATTTTCAATGAGAATTAAAAAAAAAACACAAATCAGAAAACAAAAACCAAAAAACATCTTGAAAAAAAAAAAAACTTCTTTCTTTTAAAAACCAAAAATTATTTTGAAACCAATTCTTAAAAACATTAAATTAAATCTATTGGACCAAATCAAATTCAGATTTTGTATTTTGAAAAAAAAACAAAAAAGGTTAAAAAACATTTAAAAACTAAAACAACAACAGAAGAGCATTGATAATTGTGTCTCTAAAATAATGCTGCTGCAGTGCTGCATACTCCAATAACAGGATTTTAGACTTAATTAATTCTTTATTTAGATGCTAACTAACTCTATTATGGGCCTTCAAGCTGAGCCAAGTGAAGCAGACCTTGATTAGCATGAATAAGTTGATTTAACATTCATTGTCTTACAAACCTTGGTTATATCTGTTAACTAGAAAACTTTTAACTCAATTCAGTTATGCTGCCATAATTATGGAAATTCTGCATCTTATTTTGTTGGTTTGCTTTGGTTTTTATTAGCAATCCTAACCTTTTCAGTAATTCTATGCCAAGAATAACATTTTTGGCTTAAGATACTACTTTTGTCAATTCATTATTTTATTAACTGTTATACTATAAAAATAAATATCCAGAAGAAATAAGAGATTTTCAAGTCTATTTAATGTGAAATAAAAAAAAAATTATAATTCATTTCCAAAGTTTTATAATACTAAATTCATATCTAATGCCTTTTATACTGAATTCATTTCTAATGTTTTTATGCTAAATTCATTTCTAATGCATTTTAATACTAAATTCATATCTAATGCCTTTTGTTATACTAAATTCATTTCTAATGCATTTTGATGCTAAATCTATGTCTAATGCCTTTTTATACTAAATTAATTACCTTTTCACCTTAAATTTATTCCTAATGCTTATTTTTCTACTAAATTCATTTCTAATCTTTTTATACTAATTAATTTCTAATGCTTCTTTCTACTAAATTCATTTCTAATGTAATTTTAAACTAAATTCATTTCTAATGCTTTTTTCTACTAAATTCATTTCTAATGCTTTTATACCATTATGGGTGATCATTTAAGAATAGGAGTATTTATAGTTCAAATTCTTGTTTTCTTTGGCTCAATCTAGCTACGTGCAAAACCCGTAAACCGGAAATTTGAAACTGGATGTAGAACCCAATCAAACACGACTATTTGACTTTTATATGTATATAGATTAGATATGAAAATTTAATAAGTATCTTTACTGGTTCTTAAGTAACCATTCAATTATATAGCCATAGCAATTTGGCTTGTGAGCACAGTTTTAAAAAGATGACTCAGAAAATATGATTTAAGGTGGAAAAGGAAAAAATATAGGTCTTTCTAGATTTTATTGATCCTTGTAAGGTGTTTCATACAGTGAATCATGAAATACTATTTTTAAGACTTGATCATAATGGAATTAGAGAAAATGTTCTGGACTGGTTCAAATCAGACTTTTCCCTAAACAATCAATCTATATTAACTAATAATTTCAGTATCTGATTTACAATAAACTAGCAGAATAACTCGATCTTGCCCGGGCAACACAGAAAATATTAGATAAGGGGGAAAAATATGTATGTATATAAATCGAATTATAACATAAAATCTTGCATAACTTTTAACATAGCCAGACCGCTGTTTTGATCTTATTGGATCTCATCAGTGGCATACAATGTTGTTAACATTCCTTACTCCAAGTTGGATTAAAACCTGCAGACCAAGAGGTGGGAAACAGACACTCTGACAACTGGCCCACAACATAGTTATGTGTTCACAATGGAAATTTTTATAGTTTTACTCTTAATTGTAAAGCTATATTAAGACACAAAGTTGAATTGTGTTAATTTTCCCTTCCATTTTGATGTCCATATGAAAGGAACAAAGACAGACAGACAGACAGACAGATAAAGTTCTATCTTTAGTCGTATTCGTGAAAGCAAATTTCAATGAAACTGAACGATAAAAACTATTTTATAAATTGAAAAAAAAACATAGTTCTTGTTTTGAAATTAAAGGTGCACTGAAACTTTTTGAACGCTTTACGCTTATTTAAAACTCATGTGTCCACAAACACAAAAGATTAGAAACTTTTAATCCACAAAGATTAATATACGATTGAACATAGAAATATAACTTTGTACTTAAACTAAGACTAACAAATTAACTTCTTTCATGAATTTCATTGGACATTTTTTTTATTCCAGAAAATACAAAGTTTTGTTTTTTATCCAATAAAAATGCTAGAATTCTTGAAGTGCAATCCTTCCATTTTTGACTTTCCAGAAATGAAAATCAAAGACAACAGAATCAGCACTAATGAATTGCCGCTGTTTGTACCAAAAGCAATCTTGCCAACTGATTTGGCGTCACTCAGCAATTAGAGCCATTGTATACTCGTTAGAAATCATCGAAATCATAGAAAGGAGTGATGCTAAATTGCATACTCATCGTTTCACTTCAATTCCAGTTTTCAACATCATTTTAATATATATTCATTTCTTTTGTTGTTTTACTTTTGATATAAGACTAAACAGAATTGTCTATAAAACACACCTAAAAATAATAAACCTACATTTGCTTCAAGACATATAAAAAGAAATGACCGAATTCATAAATGCTTCAGTTCAAAATGCTTCTAAAATACACAAGAAGATAATAATGGAAACAATATAAATAAGTATTAATATTAATCATAATAATGGAAACAATATAAATAAGTATTAGTAATAACAATAATAATAATAATGGAAACAATATAAATAAATATTAATAATAATAATAATAGAAACAATATAAATAAGAATTTAAAATTCCTTGGTTTTGGTTGGATTTTTTCGTTTTAGTTTATATCATGAAAGGAAATAAAAAAAAAACTATCAAGATTTTTATATTTTTTTTAGAATTTTAAATGTTAATAATTTTTACTTATAAAGCTATCAGGGGAGGACCACTTGGGAAAGTTGATTAGCTGCCGGATTTCAGAATCATAATACGTGAGTTTGAATTCAAGTTGTGTTTATATTAGGACTAATACCTCTGGGAAAGGTGTGAATCCTCATATTCCCTCTAGCAATGGGTTAAATAGTGCATATTGTTTTATTAAAAAAAACTATGTGTGGACAAAAAAGAACATTTATCAAAAAATGATTTTTCCCAGCATTAAATGACCAAAAAAGGTTGATATGCTATAAAACAAAAAACAACCAATCAAGAAAGAAAGTAAATTTTGGTATAAAATTATAAATTTTCTTTTTGCTGCATTATTTTTGGTCTTCTGAGTCTGTGTATACTTTTTTCCTTCTTCTTCTTTATGTGTATGATCCCAATGGATAGATCCATTCGATTTTATACAGACATCAATTAGAATCAGTCAATCAGAGAGCAGAATGAAGACAATACAGTCTACAAAAGAACCAACTTAAACTGAATCCATGCCAGATTGCCACTGCTGCTGACACTTGCTACTATTGCTGAAAACCACATCTATTCCATCTTGGATTTATTTGTTGGATAATTATCCATTGATTTCATCTTGGATTTACTTATATTGTCAGTCTTTGATTGGATTTATCTTACCCCATTCTTTCCAGGAATAAGGGTGCCAGATTCAAAAACAAAACTTTTTTGAAAAAAAAATCTTTTTCATTTAACAAGTGTTGTTTAAATGATAAAAACAATTATTAAAAAAATAAATATAACTTATCTTTTAAACAACAAAAAAAAACAACAATCAGAAAACACTTTAAAAAAAAGCTATGAAATAAATAGTGCATATTGCGTTATTCAAAATTTTAAAAATCGTTTTTGATCATAAATGTCATTTTAGATTTTTTCATCAAAGGAATGGAGACAAAAAGTTTTGTTTTATCATTAAAAGAAAAAAATTGTTAAACTTAGAAAATGACAATTTAAAAAAAACAACATTTTGAGTGCATGATGCTTTAATTAATGGTACAAAAATCTTTTTTTTAAATATCAGTTTTGAGAGCCTAATACATAATAACTACACATCATATTTATTTATCTCATTTATTCATCGAAAGAATTAAGGGGAAAATACTCATTAGCATTTCTAAAATGAAATTGCCATAATCAATGAAGATCAAATTACTTTGCACTGAGTTTCCAAGAACTTCATGGCATGTCTGAGTGCATTCCAAGGCAAGAAGCCATCTTGATAATTTTGTAAATACCTTAAATAAGAACTTGGGAAAATTTGAGGATAATTTCTCCCTGCTTTGTTCTTTTTACATATTTTGTTATTTCAAGGATAGAAAAAGAAAATGAAATTAAAGAAGAATTTCCTTTCATTAAAAGTATCTGTTTTGTTTGAGTTGATTAAAGAATTTAGATTTAGCTTAACTAATGATGTGGACTCGAATTGGGACCATAAAAGGAAAACTCTGAAGATAATATAAGGTTTAGATATATGTTTGTTTGCTTTGATTTATGGCATATCGACCTTTATAGGTCATTTATTGCCAAAAACAATCATTTGTTTTTGAAAAACAATCATAGTTTTTTGAATGACATGATGTGCACTATTCCAATGATGGCTGGAAGGAATGTGGGATTCATACCATTCCCAAGGGTATTAGTCTAATTATGAACGCAAATGAAATTACAAGGATTCTACTGCTTACCCACTGTCCCAAGTGGACTTTCCTGGTTTAGAGATATATATTTTTTCAGATACAAACAAAAAAGTTTTAGCTTTATAAAAGCTCGGGCTCTGGAATCGTATTATGCGAGTTCAAATCCCAGTCAAAACCATTACCGTCTTCTGAGTAAACACCTGTTTACTCACCTGAAGACTGTCTGAGGGACACTACGCCGAAACGTAGTGTAGAAACATCTAAAAACCTACTAAGATTAGGACAAAAGTCCAAATAATGAAGATAATTCCTAAATTACAAAGCCTCATCTCAAAAATAAAAAATAAACTATCATCAAATTTTTAATTCAAAACTTATTTTCTTTTGATTATAATTTGTTTTGTCTCATTTTGGGAACAAAAATGTTGCTTGGATGATTAATTTTGAAAAATGCTGGGAGTGGCCTCAAACTTTTGTATCTTGCTTTTGGAATGCATTCCTTGAAAACCAAAATCTGTTGGAATAACAGATCCATTATTCAACATTCATGAATGGCATTTCCGTTAGAAAGAATATTGTAGGCATGAAATGTCTATAAGGAGCCACCAAAATAACTTTTATGTAAGAAAGAATTTTTCATAAAAAAAAGGTTCAAACCATTTCAATATTGTTCAGAGTGAATTTTTGGGGAAGAAAGAAAGGAGGAAAGAAAGAAATGAAGGTGAAAAAAAAAATTTAAAAAAATAAAAAAACAAGGGGAAAGAAGACCCCTCCCACTAAAAAAAATAAAAAATAGAAAGAAAAAGAAAAGAAATCTGAAGAACAAAATATGAATTTTAAAAAAGAGCAAAAAAGATAAAAAAATAAAGAAAAGAAAACAAGAAAACAAATAAAAATGGAAAAAAAATAGAATAAGAAAAAGAAAATAAAGTAAAGAATAAGAAAAGAAAAGAGAGAGAGACAGACAGAAAGAGAAAGGTTGAGAAAGAGAGAAAGAGAAAGATTGAAAGAGATAGACAGAAAGAAGATAAAGAAAAAGAAACAAAAAAAGAAAGAAAGAAAGAGAATAAAAGAAGCAAAAATAACAAATAGGGAAAAAAAAAGAGAAAACAAAGAAAAAAAGATTGATAAGAAGTGTGTGAGAGGGAAAGAGAGAGAGAGAGAGAGAGAAAAAATGAAGAAAAAAAAAAATTTTTTTTTAAAAGGCATAAATGATGCATAAATATTATTTTAATATGTAATATTTCGAGGGTATCACCTCATT
>JAUZSX010296867.1:0-13522 GCA_034780655.1 Idiosepius hallami
CTCTCTCTCTCTCTCTATATATATATATATATATATATATATATATATATATATTTGTAAATGTATACATAGTCTTTGGTTGAATTTTCCAGTATGTTGAAGGGGTACAAGTTTTTAAGATAAAGGGGCCGCAAGGCGCGTTCTGCGTCGGGGCTGCTTTGTTGCTAAGTACGGTACTGATAAAATCTCAAGCTAGAAATGTTTAAATATTTCCCAAATTAAACGAAAAAAATCATTTTATATAGAATGCCATTAGCTAATCATTGGAGTAGACTAAGAATAACAGAGGACAATATTTTTGTCTAGTTGGTTCTAAACAAAATCATCCGTTGTTTTTTAAGGTAATGTTAGCAGTTCAATCAGTAGCAGTACTGATAAACTAACAAGTATTACAGCAATACTTATTTCAAAAACAAGCATCAACACCTACAAATTCTAATGCACCAAACCTATCAACATAAGCAAATAAACATATGTTACGTCAAATTTAGTCGCATAAATCGCATTAAAAAATGAAGAAGCTACAAATATATTAAGATTCACCTTGTAGATACATTCAAACAATAATATGGTTTCAGTGTTTGTATAAAATTTGGGTTTAAAATAATCAAATAAATTAGAAAACAAATCAAAACCAAAAACTAGTATCTGCAATGTTAGATGCAGAGATAATTCCATTATTTAAAATACTGACAGAAAAAAGTAAATTATTTCAGTACAAAATTCCCTCTTTTTAAATTTATCGTTGGAATACTCCTTTCCCGAGAAATAACATTTTTATTGTTTATATAAATAATATGCTTTAAAAATTTACAAAAAATATGTTATTTGAAAGTGAGTTAAAACTACTGATTAAATTCCAATTTTCCTAAAAAGTTATTTTTATTTATTTATGATCAAAATTATTCCTAATTTCGGACTTTTCGGTCATTTAATATTGGAAAGAATCATTTTTCAATAAAATTTTTCTATTATCTACATATCGTTACACTATTAAATCCCTCGCCAGAGAGAATCTGGGGGTGTATATCTTTCTCAGGGATATTTGACTGAATGTGATTGTTACGCATTAACTAGGGTTTGAACATTATTATTTCTAAGTAAAAATGCTGTTGTGAGTGGGTTTATTCTAACTTCAAGAAGTTGGTTAGCAATTTATATGTATTCTAAAATTAAATATCCAATTCTGATTATAATTTGGGGATCTAATGCAAATCTTTACGTGATTAGCTACCAATAGCTTTCGCTGGAGTCGTAGTGACAACAAGTCTCATCGTATAATTTAGACATGCCCACCCCTTCCATTACATTCAAGAACTGCATGGTTCCACATTTCCCGTATTTTCACCCTTCTGCATCTAGTTAAGTTATCACATCGACATTAGCGGGGTCCTTATATCGCCAACACCTAGTGGTGATTTTTGAAGGCAGAGTGACAATAAGTCTCTTTCGGGATTTACTATCATTACATTTGCACCCAGCAATTGGCAGGGTTTTATGCTAGAGTCAAAGTTATAGCATGTTTCCTCTGATTTCCACCATGTTCGGCACCATTTCAGTTAAGGACTGTCCGGTGCAACATCTCCACGGGTTTTTACTCCGTTGCTTCCACCTCTCACATCTGCCGTTAGCAAACTGCCAACGCTTGGTGGTAATTCCTGAAGGCAGAGTGACAATAAGTCTACTCTGGCACTCCAGCATATCTGCATAAGTTGCAGTTCGTGACTACAGGACCCCTATGTGATCATACACCAATCACCATGCACTTTTGCACTCAGCAACCAGAGGTTTTTACTTGAGTCAAAAGTGACAACAAGTCTCTCCTGATTTACAGTGGTATCCGCACTATTTCAGCCAAGGACTATATAATGCTACATCTCCCTTGGTTCCCGTTTCTTCCACTTCGAACAATTGCTATCAGCAGAGTTTTCTCACTCTGCCAACGCCTGGTAGTGATTCCTGAAGACAAAGAGGCCAGTCTCGTCTGGCATTCCAGTATATCTGGATACCTTGCAGTAAGTGACTACTGTGTGTGTGTGTGCTTCTTTAATTTGCACTTTATGACTTTCTCTCTCTCTCTCTCTTTCTCTCTCTCTCTCTCTCTCTTTCTCTCTTTCTCTCTTTATATATCTATTGGTCAAATTGGTTTGACGATCGCGCAAGCGTAAAACTGATAGTAACCAACAACCACAGTTTTTCCAGATTTGGATTTTATTTTTTACTTTTACTTTACAATACACGCTCTATCACCGATATGGAGCTCTCTAACTGTAAATTCGGGCAAGGATAGATCAATAGATTGATTCCTATCAGCATTATTATATGTATATAAATATATATATATGTATGTACGTATGTATGTATGTATGTATGTATGTGTGTGTATATTTGATGTGTCTATGTGTGCGTGTGTATATTACAAAACCAAAATGAGACATGTTAAAAACTTACATTTAAAAAAGATCGAATAAAAACACTCACATACAATCATAGTTAAAATATAAGATGAAAACAAACTTAAAGCACATTTCTCTAACTGTCTTCAGAAGTAATGTCGGGATTTAAAAACAATTTTAAAACAATAATTAGAGCAATCGAAAAAATAAAAATTGTAAAAAGATAGTCAAAGTAGGAAAAAACACCACGCACCAAAAACTATTCAACAAAAAAAAACGGTTGAAATACGTTCGAAAAACGCAAGTGGTCCCTCTGTTTGCAAAGATTAGGTTTACACATATTTATTGAAAGGGCCTCTAAAAATCCAAAGTGCTGGACAGATCTACCCTCGAGCAAAACAGAGAAACAATCCAGTGTATACGCACTGGGACATGTAAGAAAACTGGTTAGATGGTCAGTGACGGCAGTAGCGCAGGCACGTGATCGTGCAGAAGAATCCAACCTGCCCTGTCTAATCTATAAATGTACATGTTGGGAAATTCAAACCCCCAGTCTTTGGCTGGTTCTACCAACACAGTGAGCTCCACACTGAAATTTGAATTTATATACCACTAGAATATTTGGGATGGTGGGCAAACATGAAAGACAGGGCGGACCAAAGTGGAGGGAAAACAATTATGGTCTGGTGGACAATCTTTTTCATGATGCTATCACCTGCTAAACCCACCCAAGGCAATTTTACATAGAAGAGACAACGAGGAGGCTCTATAAATTACTTATTATCAAAATCAAAGACCTTACCAGAGATTGTCTTTCTAACAATATAGCAGGAGTAGAAATTGTCCAAAAAGATATTAAGATGTTTTCCAGTTCGGTCTCTAAGATAGAGACCGAACAAATCATAAGCGCGGTGAGTAACGGCTTTAACAAGACTAATCTTCCTTTTAAGAGGAGTAAAACAATTCCGCTTAATATAAAAACCTTTAAAAGTGGGTTTTCTATATATGTCGGTCTCAAAGCAAAATTTAGCATAATTTTTAAACCAAAACATCAAGAAATGGTAAGGAGTGATCAGCTTCACATTCCATTGTGAATTTGAGAGCTCGAAAAACCTATTATCATGCAGGATAACGTTTTGTCCCAAAGAATAAGGTTATTTCGGGGTTTTTTAAATGAAAATTTTGAAGTAATTGGCCTCATCAAAGCCCGTATTTATACCAAAAAGAAAATCTATGTTGCTCAAGCTTCAAGAAAAATGCTTGAAAATCTCATGAGATTGAATGTTTGTGAAAGACAGCTTGCTCATGTTCTAGAAACTAAAGGTACGTTTACCAGATATTAAATCATTCAATATTAAATCATTCAATATTAATTCATTCAATATTAAATTATTCAATGTTATTTTGTTCCAGAATTTTGACCACTTGAATTTCAGTATAAAAACTTCAATCACTCATAACTTATCCCCCAGTATTTGCAGCAACCTTATATATCTAATGAATATGAATATAAAGCGTAAATCAGTAAGGTTTTACTTGAATTTAAAAAAAGCTTATTGTTTAAAAATGATAAAAATATACATTTATCTTATCGTTTGACCTCTACTATATATTTTTGTTTATGTATTGGATTGAAATGTCTAAATAATTAACAATCAGGCACCAGTGGTAACCGAATGGTTCAGATCTTTTCTTTAAATTATTTCTGTTTGGGGAGAGAGCAGATTTTTAAAAACGAAATAACGGAATTAGAGAAAACAATTAAAATACATTATTATTAAAAAAACTAATGAACGTTAAAAATCACGAATTTATATCTGACCACTTATTAGGAAGAAGTATTGTCAGATTATAAAGAAAATTTCATCAATTAGATATATAAATAAGTATTTATGTGTATTAAGGTGCTTGACTCTCTAAAATAATGCGTCTGTTTCTTAGTATGTATGAGTGTATTTATTTCATAGGGAAAAGAAAAGAAAGATACCACTGGTGTGTTAAGATTTCAGCTTTGTACAACCCTGCTGGACATAACTTAATTAACTGAATCGATCTGTATACTGGAACCTTATAAACGTGTTAGTTATTTTAACTGACTAGAATTAAAAATTAAATTAATATAAATACTCTAAGTTTAATATAGATTTAAATCTGTTATTTTTGGGGTTGAGAACTTTTAAGCTAAAACTTAATATTTAAAGGAGGGTGATTTTTTTTCGCAGCGTCCTGACGTGGAAATACCTGGTGCTCAGGCATGGATAAACCCAATCGGGACGACGGAATCGTAAGACTTTCGGCTAAGAGAAGAAAACTCTGACATAAAACCTTCATTCCACCTAAACAATCAGTCGTCTTGCCTCGACTTGTCACTGTTTAACACGTTTAGGTGTTTCGAGAGGGGATTTTGCGTGTCTTACAAGCACGCAAGACGTAATTTACATGTACAGGCGACTTACGAAGGGCAGTCCTTACACATATGTGGCTCGAATATGTGTAGCCCTTTCTTTGAGTTGGCCGATCTTCCGTTCAGAAGTGGCAGTCACCATTTATTTCATTATTTACAAACGCTTTAAAAAATTCACAAGTTTTATAAGGGAGACTAACTCCAGAAAAAGCAATTACTTGTTATCTCCCTTCATAAAAACGACAATAAAAAGAAGCTTACGTGTGAATCAAGAAAAACCTTAATTTAAACTGTTCTTAAATTCAAGAAAGTATAATAAAATGGCTGTTTTATGGCTACTTTAAAAGAACAATGGACCCCATTATTATGTGACTTTCATAATGGTTCATAAAAGCAACAAAAATGTTAAAAATTTAAGTTACTATAAAAATAGTTTTATTATTTTATTACATTTGATAACAAAAAGTTATGATTTATAATTTTAGGTCATTTTAATGTCAGGAACAATTACTTTTGATTTGATAAACATCTTTATACACAGATATATTTTCTAACCCCTAGCTGGAGGGAAGATGGGTATTCATACTTTTCCCAATGTTATTAGTCGACATTTCAATGTAAACGGAAAAACTTAGATTTGAACCCGCATAATACGGTCTTAAGTCCGACTGTCTATCCACTGGGCCACAGGGCATCAACGACAGCTGAATGATTTATAATAAATTTACAAATAATTTACGATATTCAGTTTAAATTTTATATAATTTCAAAAATTAAATAAAAAAATAATTCTGTTAATATGATAAGCAAATAAACTTGATTATAGACGATTGATTTTCTTGCGTTTGTGATGAATAATAGTTTATTTTTCATCATTTTTCATATTTTTTTTTGTTTTTTTCCTAAATTAGAGTAAGAATGCTTGTTTTGGAATTCATTTATGATTTTAACGCAGAAGTCATTATCGTTTTTTATAACAAGGACTACCCAAAGATATAAATTTTATTTTAGTGAAAGATGTTTATTAGATTATAATCTAAATTTCCATTATTTAAAAAAGTATTTAAACACCAAAACTACTTTATCATAATAAAGATTTCCTTTTTTTTCTGTGTATTAGGTCTTCGGGAATGATAGTAATATTTTTTTTAGATATTTTTTATATTTATTTGTAATCATTTCTAAGTATTTTTTTTTAAATTCATTTGTTTAATGTTTTTTTAATGTATTATTTTATTTAATTTTTATCAGTCATTGAATTGGAAACTATTTCCAATGGTTTCAAAAACTTGCCATAACATATGCTAAAAATATTATAAATAGCTTTAGTAAAAGGTATAAAGAAATAGTTCAAAATAAACCAAATAAGACCGTTAAGGGATTCTAATATATTTATATATTTATCTCATTACTGTTTATGAAAAATTTGATGAGGTTATTTATCGGAATTACCTTTGGGTTTTAGAACTGCGCAATTCCAGATTATGAATAAGGATTCTCACCTGTAAATAATAAAAAAAAATAACTGTTTATCATTCTTTATTAAGAATAAGATATAACATTTTTTTTTAACTGGAGACAAGAACAAAATTAAGTATTATTAATTTTTTATGTATATATATATATATATGTGTGTGTGTGTATATATATATATACATATATATTATGTTTAGTATACTTTGGAAGAATATTATTATTCACACACATTTCATTACATATTCTAATTTTAGTTTTAATCAAACGTGTCTGAATGCACACACACACACACACATACATATATACACACACACACATATATATATATATATGAATTCATATTTATACACACACACATATATGCATATTAGATGCACATGTATGTGCACGTATATGTGTATGTTTTTGTACACGAGCATACGTGTGTACATTTTTCTGTGTATATTCCAAATTAATCTAAGAGCTCGAAAAAAATGAATAAACCTCGTTAATGATGCGTACCCAATTCCAATCTAATTTTATGGGCTGACAGTTTCACCAAAATAATATTGTTGTTATGTCATGAATAAAAATGATTAAAAATATTTTTAAGACTAGAATATTTTGATTAATATTCTATTTGTCTTGCAACCATTTGCTATAAATAGGACCATGTTAAATATACTTCAGGGGAATTTTTCAGATATCTACAAAATTTTATCATATTTACTATTAATCTTTTCAGAATTTATTTAAATTTTTTTAAAAAACTGTGATAGAAAATAGCAAATATATTGTAAATGTTAGTTTGAGCAATTTTCAATCAATCTAGCTTTAGCAAGAATTCTATTATTTAACTTATAATTGTCACACAGTTATTGTGCTCAATTGAAGTATCAATCTAAGTACAATGAAAAAGTTACCTGATTGAAAAAAAAAGTAATATCAGTGAAATGAAAAAATTAATTTGGTTGAAATCTTAAATTAAAGCAATTTCGAAATGATAGGTTTATGAGTTTTGATGGAAGAGGTTATGTAATTTACAAATTTATGTTTCAGGTTTTATTCTATATTTCATTTAGAATTATTTTTTCATTTATGTTAGAAAATTGTTTTTACTAGTTAGTTATAATCATCATCGTCTTTTTATTGAATAGTTACTTTACTTATACTAGTGAGACCCCTTTAAAAGAATAGAAAGTGCATTATTACTGAGATCCTATTCACAATATTTTTTTATTTAAATTGGCCTTATGCCACGATGGAAGTAAAATAATACAATCATTTTACAATGCTATTATTCTGTTGTGGATAAGTTTTGGGACATAGTAATCAATGCTAGACACGTATTACGAAGTTTGGCCGGGAGGAACTATCAAGACAAGTCTTTCTTCTTCTTCTAGGCTCTACCAAGACTTGCATTTATAGAAGGAGTAGAATTCATAATTATAAGTAGACATAAGTACACACTACACAGTAACATATTCAAAGGTAAGAGCTGTGGGTTACAAGAAAGAAAAACTAGTAAATAACAAAGATATTACAGTGTAATTTCAGCACTTTTTAAAAAAATTGGTCTCATGTTAAATTGTATGTAAAACAGTATTATTATCATTATACAATATCATATTAAGCAAGCATCCATCGCCATATGTTATAAGAAAGCGATCTTTGTCCATTATGTGGTAATTGATATGTAATTTGCAGCAATTTTGCATTATATTGACATTAAGTAAAAACAATAAGATCATTATACAATCTTATATTTTGAAAAAGTTCATATTTATATGTCACAAGTAATGAAAACTCCGAATTTACATAGAGGCATAATTTACAAATATTTACAAGCAATATTTTCATTATTGAGTATTTTCTAACTGTAAAGTGTGTTGATGCTATAAATTATATTCTGACTCAATTTCAAAAAAATATATGATAATTTTTATTGCACTCCCATTAAACAAAGCAAAGGTTTTTACAGAGTTGTATCAATCGCTGAACAAACTAAACATATATCAATGGTCAAGAATATCTAACTCTGTCATCCTTGGCCACTTATTGCAGCGAATGGGTATAAAAGCATTAAAGGAGAAAAAATGATCCAGTTTATTTCTTGCTTGGGACCCATGAAAGTAGGATATTACGAAGGCTAAACATAATTCTTGAAAGACGAATGAAAGTCCTCTTTTATTCGCTTAGTTTCTTAATTTTTCATGACGAATAAGGATAGAATAAGAGTCGGAAGATATAGCGGAGGGACTACGAGAATTAAAATATTGATAAAATGCAATCGTGCTCATTTTATAAAACTCACTGTAATGCACTCTTTTTGATTCATCTTTCTTTTTTATCTGGAGTAATTGACCAATTTTGGCAATAATGTTTAAAAAATTTTGCAAATTTTTTTTCCAAGAAACAATATACAAAACCCACTATGCAGTTATGTGCAACCAAAACTTTTGGATAAAAGAACATCAACAGATAATTTGCTAGGCAAACACTCTTATAGCCTCGAATCTATCTGAAAAGCCAATTGGAATAATTTTAATGATATCCAGAAGCAAATTAAACACAAAGAATCAAGATTTTTTTTAATAAGAAAATTCAAACAAAAATAAATAAATTTTTTTTCATAATTTTTTTTAGAAAAACTAATTGTGTTGGCCTTCAAAATAATTTAAAAAAAAGAACATAACTATTTAACTAACTTCGTAGCTCATCATGTGTTCAGAAGTGAATAATTATTATCATGAGAACAAACCCATTGTTGTTCCTTAAAGCTATAATACAACTGGTGGAAAATTATTTCCGTAAGAATTGAAATATGAAAGAACTGAAATTCTAGCAACACTTGGCTAATTACAACAAAATCTTAACATTTTTAAATACCTGAAATTGTTTTAGTAAATATCCATATGCAAATAAAATGGTTTTGTTGAAAATTTTTCAAGAAAACCATGATATGAATATTAGATACATTTTCTATGAAGTATTTGTTATGAACTACGTGAGTTCGAATCTTGTCACCACGGTTAGGGTTGACGATCTCATTCTCATTGCCACTGTTAGGATCCAACAATTATGGAATAAGTCGACAACTGGTTAATGTTTATTATTCTTAATACAACCGAAGAGAAAGTAGCGATACAACAAAAATAAGGCTAGATCGTACCTACGACCAACCGCACAGGGAGTAGTGGATACTCCAGAAGGTCGACTTGGCCCAGTGGATAGAAAATCGGACTTCGGAACCGTACTACGTGGGTTCGAATCCAAGTTGTTCCGTCTACGTTGACATGTCGTTTAATGCTCCTGGGAAAGATATGAAGCCTTAATCTTCCCTTCAGCTATGGGTTAAATAGTGCAAGACCTCAACGGTGGATGGCCTCCAGTCGTCGTGGTTTTATCCATGCTATTGGAACCAATCCCTTCTCCTCCTCTGCCAAGGGAACGTGTGGTGACTGCAGTTTCCCCACGTTAAAATACATCACGCACAGGCGTCCTCCCGAAAGAGTCCACCGAACCAAGACGGACGACAGTCATACTCGACCACGAGTGACAGCCAATGAATGATGAGTGGATCCTCCAGCCGTCATGTTATATCTCCCTGCTGAGCGTGCTAACTCAGGCCATGAAAACATAATTTCGTCATCATAAAAATGCAATCTCTGATCAATTCTAGCAGAATGAAAATAGAAGGCATTATTTGACTATATAGATGTATTTGGCTATATTTAGATGTCTCTTTTCTCTTCCAATCAAACGCAAAATTAGCACGGAAAACAATTATATTATCTCAAAACATAAGAGTAGTTATGTCAAAAGATGTGTTCATTGTTCAACATCCTCGAGATCTATCGTTGATGGTTAACAGAATGAAAACTATCTACCCTACAGATTGAATAACAGGTCAAATTTGAAGTTTTGTGAAAGTTCCTGATTACGGCATTAAAGTCCATTAGTTCCATCAGTGGAAGGAGGCCTACGTTTTCAACGTTTAAAAATTTAGTAAAACAATAATGAAGATAAGATGCTGTAATTCGACACAGAAGTTATTAAACTTCGTCTCAAATATTACGAAAAATTACATTCATTTGATATTTTCTTAAACAAAGACCAATAGAATAATATGGTTAGAATTTTAGCATTGAATTTTTTTATATTGAATTAGTTTTCTGCTTTAAAAATTTTGACCGATTTAAGCAAGAAAGTACGCAGATTACATATCTTTTGCATGATAAATCCCGATAGTGACAAATGCTTTCGCATTTACCCGTTTAGCTAATATACGTTGCCCCTGCATGATATGACATGTCATGTCATTATCATTGAACGTCGGAAACTTTTCGATAACAATTTTAGAATAGAGTTCATGATCTATAGGTCATTTTCGTTTGGTTAAATACATTTTTCTCAATATAAAAAACGATTTAAAATCTACGTTTAAACTTAAAAAATCAAATGGATATTTTTTGTTTTCTTTTCATTAGTTTTATAATCCTATTTTAAATCTGTTTTAAGGTCAACAGAATTTTTCTGTTATTTTTCGTTGTGATTTCTGCAAAAGTAGAGAGCATCTTGGAGACAAGTAAAAACGTCCCTCTCAAGATGTAGTTAGCTATAAGACAAGCATGTTGCCTATTCTTTGGGAAATGGGACCCTCCCCAGTAAACACCGATAATGGCAGGTAAAAGAAGTCTTCCTGCTTAATAAAAAAAAACAAAAAAAAACAACAGCAAAAAAACTACCAACCAAAATACGGTGACATTAGAGACATTTGTTACTGCTTTATCACTGAAGTTAAGCCTGTTCAGTACTAAGATGGGTGACTACTTAGGAATATTATATACTGGACAAGTCTGGTCTTGGGGTTGTGGTAGGATAGAACTGAAAGAGCTTCCCTTTCTCCAACCTCCTCCCTCAAACCGATCGACCAGTGACAATAAACGCATTCAATTAGAGTTTTCACTTAGGGTGAGGACTGGGAATCTCAGGATAGTCTACTATTGTGAAAAGCTCAATAACACCGAACAGGTGAAGAGAGGTCTTACCGTTCTAAAAAAAAATACCAACAAAAAATCACTATGGAATGGCGCCCAGAGAGCTCTTGTAAAAATAGCGACAAAAACCATAACTATAGTCGTTCAACAATGTGGCTTTGTTTCTTAATCACAAACACACACACACACACACACACACACACACACAAATATATTAAAAAAAAGTCCCAACCTTTATAGTTAAATACAGGCAATAAACATTCTTTTTTGCCAATAAGAATATTTTTCATTGAACTGTTTATTTGAATTTTAATGAAGCTCTTTAGTTTTTATATATTTTACATTGCTGTTTAAAACTGTATTTTAAAATTGACGCCTCATTCTTGCATACAATTTGTTTATACATTATTAGTACTTTCTTTTTCTCCTAGAGATTGGAATTCGCATACCTCAATTATGCACTCGGTCTGTAATACTACTGACAGTACACAAACACTTTGTTATCTGTTATACCAGTGACATTTATTTAACAAAACAGCATTAATGAAAGCTTTGTTTCCATTTCCGGTATTGTTTAGCTTGAATGCATTATAATAATTATTGAATATTGAGTTTGATATAAAATGAAACGTGTTCACGAATTCAGCAGTGCCCAGAAAAGGAAGTTAAACATACTGAGTTGCAATTTCTATTGAAAAGACTCACAATATAGCGGAATTTTTCTATTTCGCCAGCTCGCGTGTTGACACACAATCTGTTTCAGATTCTGACTCTGGAATGCCAAATGAGCAATGGCTCACCCAGTCAAAGTTCGAGCATACTGATTCAACTTGATTTTAGGAAAAAAGGTTAAAAGAAAAAAAAAAGTAATTTTTTAGTTGGTAGGATTACATTTTTTTTAATAACTCACGACTAAAATGGATTAAAAAATTGATTCCAAGACCATTTATTTTTTTAGGGGGGAAACTATAAAGGTTGGGACATTTTTTTAATATATTTGTGTGTGTGCGTTTGTGTGTGAGTTTGTGTTTGTGTGTGTGTGTGTTTGTGTGTGTGTGTGTTTGTGTGTGTGTGTTTGTGTGTGTGTGTGTGTGTAGGTGTGTTTATATATAAAAATAAATGTGCCCTGAAGAAGAAAAACCACGAAACTCGTCGGCACTTAGTATATTCTTGTTTTTATTTTTTCTCGTTATTTTTCTATCATACAACGTTGGAATTTATTTTCCATTTTTCTGTCATACACCCACACACCCACACTCAAACAAACAAACACGTGCACACACACACACACACACACACACACACATATATATGTATAATAGTTAAGCCTAGACACGGAGTCAAAAGCCTTCGGTGACTGTCAGTTTCTCGCCTGAATCATCGTCAGACCAAAAAAACTTTTTCAGCTTGATGACCAAGCAGGTGAGAAACTGACAGTTGCCGAAGGCTGTTGACTCTAGTCTACACTTAACTAATATACACGCTCTATCACTGATATTGAGCACTTTAACTATAAATTTAAGCAACCATACTACATATATAGTTTAGGCAATCTTATTACTAAGATTAATATATATATATATATGTATGTGTGTGTGCATGTGTATGTGTGTGTGCATGTGTATGTTTTCAATTCTACGTGTCAGTGTTTAACGTTTATTCTCTTATGTCTAACTCATTCTGTTTTATACTCTTGAGCAAGGGAAGATCTGCAAGATAGAAAAGCGGAAAACCAAACACAATTTTAGAAGCGGACGAAGGAAAAATGCAAACAATGAAAAAAAAAAGAGAAAAATTTAAACCTTGTCTCTACCATAAACAAAGTGGAAAAAAAGTCACGAGAAAATACGTAAAAGACCCCAAAATTATAATAATTGAATACCAAAAGAAAGAACAGAAATGAAGAAGCAGTGATAAAGAAGACAGAAAAAAAATCAATAAATTAGAATGAAAAATGAACCAGCCCGACCCACGTGAATTACATGCTATTCGATATACCCAGTTGTATACAAAACGTTGTTAAGCACTAGTCTAGTTTAGCATGCGTGGTAGATTGTCCCATCACAGGCTTTAAATGCTGCCCGTCACTCTCTCCGCTCGTAATTCTACTTTTGGTGCGCCACAGACACCAGGCAATTATCCCAGTCCATTTTAGACAGAGGGGGTGGTTTTGACTAGGGAAATAGCTTTCTGACATAGCTAGATACATAGAATAGATAGATCGATTAAGAGATAGAACAATGAATATACAGATCGTTTTATATATA
>JAUZSX010296887.1:0-13518 GCA_034780655.1 Idiosepius hallami
CCCGAGTTTTGACCAATGCTCCATCTCACCACCTTGATTGGAATTTGAACTCACGTAATACGATTCCATAGTCCTAGCTTTTACCAATGCTTCACCTCACTGTTTTGATCGGAATTTGAACTCACGTAATACGATTCCAGAGCCCGAGTTTTTACCAATGCTCCACCGTCGCTGCCCAAAGGTTAATTCAATATGAATCTATTTATTTGTTTTAGGGTGGAACTCGGAAGGCATTTACATTTGGCAACCAAAAAATTAATTTACATGAACATGGCAAAGAATTTGAACCTAAGGCAAGTGAACCAATGCCAGGGTCAGCAGACGTCTGCTTCATCACTCAAACAGATATTCTAGAGGTTATGAAGCATCTTAAGGTAACAATTTTTTGTGGACATGCACCATTGGCACCTGATACCTGTCATTTATTATCATTCTTTCATTTTTTTAAAAAACTTTTTTTTATTATTTGAAGGAACTTTTTATTTGAGATAAAGTGCTCCTAATTCTAAGGTATTCTAAAATTCAAAATACCTTTTATAATATGAAATCCATATCAGATAAAGATTCTACTTTATAGAAAAGCATTATAAATGAATTTAGTAATGAAAAAAAGGGCAAAATGAATTTAGTATTAAAAAGGCATTAGAAATGAATTTAGTATTAAAAAAGAATTAGAAATGAATTTAGCATAAAAAAGCACTTAAAATGAATTTAGTAAAATAAAAACAATAGAAATGAATTTAGTATTTAAAAAGCATTAGGAAGGAATTTAGCATAAAAAAGCATTAGAAATGAATTTAGTAGAATAAAAGCAATAGAAATGAATTTAGTATTTTAAAAAGCATTAGAAATGAATTTATTATCTAAAAAGCATGAACTGCTTTCCTAGATAATAGGCTTCCTTTAAGTCACTGGCGCGAGGTAAAGCCGGGCAATACTTCTAGTAGTTATATAAAACTTTGCTTTTGTTAATTCCTCCTACGCATATACAAATATAACAAATATACAACAAACAAGAAAACAGCAATTAAAGTTTAACAAATTAACTTTATATAAAATATATTAATTTGGTGTTTGTGCAACAATATTAAGAAAGTTTACAATTAAAGAATATAAGAAGAAAGAGAATTGAAAAGGATATAATGTTCATAGAAGCTTTAGATTTTTAAGGGAACAAAGAACAGTAACCTAGTCTCTTTTATGGTCTTGGTGGGAGATAAGTTTGTGGCTAAGGAAATAATAAACTTTATATAAAATATATTAATTTGGTTTGTGTGCACAATATTGGGAAGGTTCACAATTAGAGAATATAAGAAGAGAGAGAATTAAAAAGGACATATTATTCATGGAAGCTTTATTTTCTGAAGAATTGGAGAACAGTACTCTCTTTTCTTCTCTTTTATGGTCTTGGTGGGAGATAAATTTGTGCGCTAAGGAAAGAATAAACTTTATATAAAATATATTAATTTGGTGTGCGTGTGCAACAATATTAAGAAAGTTTACAGTTATAGAATATGAGAAGAGAGAGAATTAAAATGAAATTGATGTTCATAGAAGCTTTAGATTTTTAAAGGAACAAAGATCAGTACCCTTATCTCTGTCTCTTTTATGGTCTTGATAGGAGATAAGTAAGGAAAGAATAAACTTTATATAAAATATATTAATTTGGTGTTTGTGCAACAATATTGGGAAGGTTCACAATTAGAGAATATAAGAATAGAGAGAATTGAAAAGTATATAATGTTCATGGAAGCTTTAGGTTTTTGAAGAAACGAAGAACAGTACCCTTATCTCTGTCTCTTTTATGGTCTTGATGGGAGATAAGTTTGTGGGTAAGGAAAGAATTTACATATTGTTTCTCATCTCAAGATGTTAAAGTATTAACATCCATTTCCAATGCCCCAACCATCCTGAAGAATTTATTTTACTTAAAAACAAAAAAAAAATCATCTTTTTTTCAGGCTTGTCAAGTTCCTGTTATTGAAGGACCTGTCGAACGAACAGGGGCCAAAGGACCAATCACTTCGGTGTATGTGCGGGATCCTGACGACAATCTAATTGAAATTTCAAATTATTTGTAAATTCTTTCTTTCAATGCTTGATTATTTTTTCAAATAAAAAGAAAAAAAATGATCTTTCATTATAAAAACTATTTTTTGTATGTTTGGTTGTTGTTTGGTTTAAGATTAAGAAATATAAATATTAACCTTTAAAAGAAATATTTTATTTTATTTGGACATAATGGAATACTTAGTGTTCAGTCGAAGACTTCTCTAATATGCTGTGTTGTCACTTTTTTTTTTTTTAAACGGCATTCACCCTATACAGTTTAAGCCGGCACCCCATGAACATTTGAATATTCATAAGGATGGTACTAGGAGAAAGGCGGATGGTGTGGTAGGGTCCCCAGTCATACCCCGCGGTGAGGACGAGGACTTGCCGCAGGTTGCCCGCAGACGCAGAGGTCACCGCCACCAGAGACCGCCGAATGCCGGAGCAGACGCGATCTTGATTTTGCAGACATACAGTTCGTGGTATTCGTAAATGGTCACCCATTTATACTGACCACGCTCGACGTTGCTTAACTTCGGTGATCTGATGGGAACCGGTGTTTCAACGTGATATGACTGTATTATTAAGATGAGAACAAAAGTCCGAATAATAAAGTTAATTCCTCAATTGCGAAGCCTCATCTCCAACGTAGTGTAGAAACATCAAAAAACCTACTAAGATGAGGACAAAAGTCTGAATAATAAAGTTAATTCCTAAATTATGAAGCCTCATCTCAAACGTAGTGTAGAAACATCAAAATTATCAAGATGAGGACAAAAGTCTGAATAATAAAGTTAATTCCTAAATTATGAAGTCTCATCTCAAAAATAAAAATAAACTATAATTAAAAACATTTTTTAGGTTTACAAAGTAAAATTTGTAGTCACACCACCAGTAGCAGTTTATTCTCATGGTCAGATCCGTCTACTTTGAATCCCTGACATAGTCTTTATCAGTTAGACAGTAAACACAGATATTACTTACTTGACTTCTTTTTTATTACTCCTAATATTACAAATAGTGATATCTCTTTTTATGCTGCTATGGCTACCGTAACTGTTGTTGTTAATCTTAGTAAGCCATGATTAAAGCAGGAATTTTTAAATCCTTCACCACTAGGGCCGTGCTTAGGGTCCCTGTAGACCATGATATTCCGGGGGGGCACAAGCTCCCTAGGGGCCGCAAGCTCCTTGACTTCACAGATCTTTTTTAATGCAAAAAATTACCAAAATAATTTATTGTTAGGATTAATTAAAACCATTATCACACCTGAAATACATATCTTTCAATCCATCTCTCTTTCTGCCTATCTTTCTCTCTCTCTCTATATATATATATATATAATTGTATATGTATGTATATATAGTCAAAGGGCTGCGAGGTTGGAGCATCGGTAAAAGCTCGCGCTCTGGAATCGTAGTATGTGAGTTCAAATCCCAGTCAAAACCATTGCATTCACCTTTAGCTGTCTCAGGCATATATATTTGTATATGAATGTATATATAGTCCAATTGGGCAGTGACGGGGGAGCATTGGTAAAAGCTCGGGCTCCGAGATCGTATAACGCAAGTTCAAATCCTAGTCAAAACCACTGCATTCACCTTTAGCTGCCTCGGGCAGATGGGGCTCATTAACTTGGGAGAGCAGCTCATCTAGTTGAAAGGGTAACACTGAATGTAAAAAGCCCGGGTAAGAGCACGTAAGAATGGCCTTGTGCCAAACTCGGGTTGGTGCTCACCAAGTAAATATAATAATCTCATCTAGGTGAAGGGTAACACTGAATGTAAAAAGCCCGGGTAAGACCATGTAAAAATGGCCTTGTGCCAAACTTGGGTTGGTGCTCACCAAGTAAATATAATATCTTATAAAATATGCTGTTGATGATATAATTAAATCTTACTTCAATTACTTTTTAAAAATTTTGATTATAATTATCTAGAAATATAATATGCAAGAAAATTTGAAAATAATTTCGTACAACATAGTCTGTAGGTTTAAATATCATTTAGGGTTTGAAATAATAAAAACATTAAATGTCACTGATGAAATCCAATGATATTGAAATAACTGTCTGACTCTATGTTATGAGTTATGCAAGATTTTGAGTTTAATCCTAATATCATAATTTGATTTAAATATATATTTGATTATGCCTAAAAATTTCTGAGTTGGGTGGGCAACACCAAGCTATGCTGCTAGTTAATGCTAAAGGCATAGTCAAAATCTTTATTGTTTATTGGTTTAATTCATAGATATCTGAAATACAAATATAAACCTATTAATTAAAGGCTTAAGGTTTTAGGCGAGTCTTCTATATTTACTACAGTAGATTCTCAGTAGTAATTATAAAAACAAACCTTGTAATCTATTACAACAGGCATGTTTATTATATCTGAAAGTATTTATATTGGTCTATGGCATAAGGCCACATTTTGAGAGCCTCAGCCAACATTGAATCACAATAAAAGCCAGACAATGATTCTTACCTTAAATGATTTAAGGCTAAAAGATTTCTTTAATCTTTTCTATCATTTCAATTTGCCTCTAGTTGAACAAAACAATTCCTATGTTTAGTTGCTTAATACCAGGGGCAGACTGAGCCATCGGTCCATTCGGACCTGGTCTAAGAGCTCAGCACTGGAAAGCACTGAGCCGGTCCCCACTTGTGTGTGTTTCTCATGGTTGTGCGGACTGCCGGACCAGACATAGGTACAGGCATATCCATGACCATGCACAACTGAAAACTATATTTACTGAAAATACACACACAGGTAGAACCTAAGTGGACAAAGAAACGGAATCATACTTGGTATCAGAATCGTTAATCAAAACTTTCCTTGAATCACAATCCGTATGAGAATCATAGAAAATATCATCCCAATACTAATCTAAAACTAAAGTTTTTTTTTTCTTATTTAAGTCAATATGCACAGCCCATATATATATATATATATATATATATATATATATATATATATATATAAAGAGAAACAATCACAAAATAGGCATAAAAAGTTAATTCCAGATGAGGACAATTGTCTGACTACCAGACTTGTAAAAAAAACCCCAAATCATCCTGATCTCAGAAATATAGAAAATTAACTACATTGCATTTTATGTGTATATTTGCAATCTTAGATATAAATTATATTATCAAAAAAACTAAACTCCTCAACGTTTTTTAAAAAGTACCCAAAACTTTTTTTTTTTTTTAAATACCCGAAACTTGTGACTGTTATGATAAATAAACCAAAATAAATCAAATAAACCAATAAAAAAAAAAAGTACTGTTATCATTTCAACTAAAATCCCCACTTAATGAAATAGTGTTGGTATCCAAAGATCAACCAAGGTTGTTATAGAATTAAAAATAATCTAACTTTAATATAAATAAAGATGGTTTACCTTTCCAAGCCAATGCATACCTGCAGCGTTGGACAGCATTATAAAAAGAGGGTTTGTTGATGAGCAATGAGCCTACCCATACCATACAGGTAGCAGGCATGGGTAAAGGGGACACTCTGCCATCAATCATTTCTCCTTCCTGACCTGACTTATTCGAAAGGTAAGAAACATCCGAGAGACACACATGCATTGTAGGTTTAGAGCAGAGAAGAAGTACAAATAAATATTTTGCCAATAGGCCTGATTAAATGTTATACAACAATAGTTGTAGTTAAAATAGTGGAGGCGACCACAGTTAATGCCTTCTTTTGTCATCAATTAAGAGATGATTATTAGGTTGTCATGAAATACTTATAAAACACTTTAACAAGATCAGCAGTTCTTAATCTTTAAATTCTACCAATGCAGTTGTGCAGTTAATAAGAGACATAAACAGAGAAAAGGCAATCATTATTTTTCTTTCACTGAACAGTTTTCATATTAAAAAAACAATTCATCAATTTTTGGGCCCCAAACTTCCCTGATTAGTTTTTCATTTTTGAATTGAAACTAACAACTCTTAACTTCGTTCTTTATAGAAAGATTTAAAGTAAATATAAATATATGCAGGTGTGTATGTGTGAGAGATCTAAGACTTCCATGATTTATGGCAACTTTTAATTGACAAGAAGGAAATCACCTACCTGAATTTTTATCTGAAGCGAAAAAAAAAATATAGAAAAAAAGAAACAAACAAACAAAATTAGAAAGAAAAAAGAAGAAAAAAAAAAACAAGAAGGAAGAAAAAAAATAGAAAGAAAAAAAAGGAGGGCAAATAAAAAGCAAAGGAAAAAAAAGGAAGATAAAAAGAGGAAAAAAAAGAACAAAAAGAAAAAAAAAGTCCTAAAATTTGTCAAAGAATTGGAAATGGGTTTTTAAGAAAATAAGGAACATATATGGAAAAAGTACAACATTTTTCAAATATATGTCAAGAAGTTGGAACATCTGGAGAAATGAAGACAACAACAATAACGGTCAATAGAGGAAAGAGATGAACGACTTAATAAAATAAAACAAAAATGAGAAATTATTTTATGACTGATAAAACTCTTTTAGGGAAATTCAGGTTTGCCTAGAATCAATTTCTATAAATTTTTATAAATAATTGCAAAATCTTCAAAAGTTTTTAATTTACTTAAAAAAAAAAATTAAAATAAATAAACTAGAATATTTTTCAACATCCTAATAAGATTCCTAAATTGGAATGTATCAGAGTATTTATACTTTTTTTTTAATAATATGAAAATACAACTTAAATTTTAAATGAACATTTTTCCAAGGAAATGAATTCTCAATTTAATTGTATGATCAGTTATTTCCCTTGTGTTATTCAATCTACAAAAAGTACAACAGACAGAATAAAATGAATTTCAAAACTTAATAAGCAATTACTTAAATTATTTTGTTGAATAGCACACATTAACATTTCTGGATTACCAAATGTTTTTTTTTTAATAGATTAATTATCATTTATTAATATAATTTATTCAGTGAAGGTATATTAAAATAGGTCCTCCTAATCAGAGCTTCTTTATAGCATTATGTTTATTTTAGTTGACATTTCACTTATTTAATTGAAACTAACAACTCATAACTTCATTCTACATAGAAAGAATTAAAGTAATATCCTCATTGTCCAAATCTATCGGATTGCTCAGAACACAAAGAATATATATTAACTTGGATTTCCAATTAATTTTAAGATTTTTATCAACAGAATGTTCATGAACTCTGTCTACATCTTTTATTTTTTATCTAATTTATAACAAATATGAATATATATAATAACAAGGAAGATTAAAAAAAAAGCATGTCTAAATCTTTATTTTACAACAATTTCTAAATATTTGGTTCATTTATATCTATTACAAATAATCTAAACTGTGAAAAAACTTGATGGAAACTTTATTCGATATTTTATAATCTTTTGGCTGCATTTATTTATTTATTCAAAATAGAAAAGACTACTTGACTATTATTGTAGCAATGATAATGTTTGATATTAAATTGCTGTTATTACTAAACAAAAAATTCAAGTCCACAACCCCCGACACTGCTTAGTATTTACTATAATTTTATAATACAAGATCATGAAACCAGTTTAAAATATACTAAAAATTACAATAAAAAATTTAAAAATAGCACTTAGTACCATGATTTAAAATGGCCTTCTATGGTTGTTTAAATATAAAGAAATGGGAATTCAGAAACTCATATGTGTAAATACAAAATAGCAAAAAAAAACAAAAAAAACAACTAAAAAAAAAAATTACTGTCTCACCAGCATTTGTAATAATAATAATAATTATTATTTCCAAATGAAAATATATTGATGTATGCAATTATTTTTAGAAATGCTTGTACAAACCTAGTAAAGTATTACTACATTGTCTTTATATTTAATGTGAAGTTTGAATTTAGGAAAAAAATAATTATTATATAAATAAGCAACTAACTATATAGTTAACCTTTTGAATCCCACCAAAAAAAGTCCAAAAACCTCAAACAATATTTGCCATTATGCTAATGACTTGGTTTGATTTCTATAGCAGAAGGAAATTATTCTGAAAATAATAGCAACATTTAATGTCAGAATTGTTTTGAAATTAAATGAGTTTTTAATAAAAAAATCATTAGAAAATCAATAAATATATAACTATTTAACTACCATCTAAAAGAAGAATCACACTTTTCATTATCAAAGTTCTAAGATACAAGTACAATTTTTTTTAAAATCAGTACAAAAATATCTTAGAAAAATATTAATATACATATTTATTTTTATATACAAACTACAAATATATATATATATATATATGCTTAGCATTCTATAATTTAGGCCTAAACATAGTTCAACAGACTTTTAAAACTTGAGGCCAACTTTGTATTTTCCAGCCTAGATAATTGGTAGTTGATGGTTTTGTAGTTAAAGCAAGAAATTTAATGTCAATTTATTTTTTTTATAATTAAAAAGACTTTTATCTACTTTGATTAAAGTAATCATAAGATTTAATTATTCCTTTGTGATTAGATACAGCATTGTTTTTAGTGACAATATGAAACAAAAAAGGTACAAAAGAGTTAGAGATATAAATGAACTACTAAAAATCTAATCTAAAAAATCCTAAGTTTATCTCCCAAAGATCTAATCTATTCTTGGGTTAAATATTTCCTTCTAAATTGTTAATCTAATCCGAAGCTTGACTATGATCAATCCAAACTCTAGTTTTGAAAATCCGCTGAGTTGGCCTCTATCATAGAACAGGTTGTAGAAAACATAAAAAGGAGTGGCACACAAGTGTGCATTTCTTGTGAATGGCAAAAAGGTTGACGATTGGATATTTAGGTTTGGATGGGAAGGGCTAGGGAAAAATCAACCAATTGGTGGCGATGGGTTTAGGCATTAGTGTCATCACCTACCTTGCTCTGATGTACCATGAGACACTATTGTCTGGGAGTAGGCACCACCACTCCCTGAACTTCCAGTCGATACAGCTACATAACAATAATGACAACAGAGTCATAAAATGCACTTCAGAGTTAGATTTTTGTTTTTTAGTTTTTAAGGACCAATTTGGGAGAAATAGATTTCTGTTAGTTGTATAAAAAGGTTCAAGTCAAGGGAAATAGGTTTTTTTTTTTGCTGTTATTATTTTTAATTAATAGCTTTTTATATAAAGAACATAATTGTTTTTAATTCTTAAACACTTCTTTTTGTTTTTTTGTTTTTTTAATGTAAATGCATAAGTATATATTAAAATGACAGATGTGTGTGTGTGTGTGTGTGTGTGTGTAATTGAAATGATAATATCTGCCCAGACAAATTGGAAATTTTGTATGTTTTTAACTTGATGTAAATAGTTACAAATAGATTTAAGTTTAAAAATATGTCTATAAAAAGAATTATTTAACTTTCAAATGGTTTAGACAGAGAATTATTTTTTTAAGAAGATCCTGAAATTTAATATCACAATTTTTCATAAATTCTTTTAATAAAATTTAAGACAGAAGTATTGGAGAGGATTGTATATATTCAAAGAATATTTCATCTGAATTTGATTTAGATTTTATAACATTTTAACAAACACACGTAATAAGATGCCTTGGTAATGAGATCAGCAGTAGTTTTTTTTTTACTCAGATCAAACTTCTTTTAGATAACACAACATATTCTGAAAGATTTCAAAGAAATTTAAATACAATTTTACCTCCTAATCTTATGATTTGAAAATATTTCTAACAAACAAAAAAGATAAAAACCATCATCTCTTAAACTTTGAATTGTTTTTAAAGGCTTTGATTTTGTTTTAACATGCATTAGCTTAAGAGATGAGCCTTGAAACAAGAGTTTGATTTTATAACAAATAAACATAAACAACAGATTAACCCTGTAACTTTTATTCAGTTGATGTAGAAAAACCTCTTTGTGAAGCAGCATGTACCTCTTAAGAATGGGTTTGCAGACCTTGTTACAGATAACACGTGTATTGTTAGCAGGCTGATAGAAAACAAATAGACATGCAGGCATACAGACTATGTTTGTATAAAGAAAAATTCAAATCTACATTTTCATTTAAATACCTGTACTGACATCTTGTGTTACATTGAGTTTTCATTTAGTTTTACTGCAAACATTGAAACTCATTAATATAAGAAGAGCATAAAATTGGTAGGAAACATAAGGCTATGTTTAAGGATTAATTTATAATGGAGTCAACAAAACCTAAATAAATAAAGCCTCTCAGCCTTTTGAGGCATTATAAAAGGAAACTTTTTAATCAAAGATTGGGCTATAGTAGTCTGAATGACATGACTCTCAGTAGGAAGAGGAGGAGGCAGAAAAACATTTTGATCTAACATATCTTGTAGCCTTAAGTGTATTTATATTATTAAATTTGGAAAAATAGAAAATAAATTCAAACAATATGTAATTATAATAAATATTAAAAAAAAGAAGAAAATTCAGATAAAATATTAGGCTTTCATTTCATGAACCATCATCAGGGCATGTAAATATTACTTCACATGGAAAAGCTTCCAAAGATAATCAACACATTTTTAGTTATGCTGTGGATTCTGATTATTATAGTTTTATATTATATGAATATTAGTGATTAAATTATAAATATTCATTGATAATGTGAATAAATAGAAGTTTACGGAATAGATTCTATAGTTTATACTTCTGTATATTTGAGGAAATACTTGTCATTATTTGATAATGTCATTGTTTTATTTCTCTACGTTTTAGGAAAACTAAAGTGGATATTAATTATTGTCTTAGTTTTGTTTTTGATTAGGATTATTTGGTGTATTTGAAGAGCACTTATATTTTTTAGTGTTAAAAATGACCTTGTGCCAAACTTGGTTGGTGCTGCTCACCAATTAAATGTAATATATTTTGTAGTGATAGTTAAAGTAAGAATGTTGGATTAAGACTTATTTATTTGGTAACATGAAATGTCATTAAAAAAACTCCAAAATAAAAACTTTATGATTTTTTAATTCCATTGTTTAATCAATTTTTGATAATTTGATTTCTATCTTAAAAGTTATCATTCTTTAAATTTAACCCTCAAAATAATAAAGCATGATTCAGTTAATTTTTAATCAATTGGACATTGATTTTACAATTAACTCAAGTGAAGAGTGTCATCAAAAATAAGAGTTCTTGACTTTAATTGTTTGGTACATTTTTTTTTCATCTACAAAGTTTTTATTATTCAAAGTTGAAAAAAAAGGGAAGAAAAAAGGAGAAAGAAAAACTCAAGAAAATAAATGCAAGAAAAAAAAAATTAAAAGCATTTGCAAATTCACATTAATAAATAAAACAAAATAAAAATCAAAATTGTTTCCAGTAATAAAAACACAGGTAACCTAAACTTGTAAATTATAAGGATATAGAAAATCAAGTCAAAGGGAGATAACTCTAAATACTGCAATTGTTTCACTGGTTTCAATAACTTCTTTAATTCTAGACAAATAAACAAAATGACATTTCCTTATAAACTACATTCATTTAATAAAAGAATTATCTTTTGCATTATTTCGTTCAAAGAAAGATTTTATTAGATGATAATTTTTGAAACAGTCAAAATATTTTTATATTTTAATAAGATAATAATTTCTAACATGTTTTAATAGCAGATTATTACAACTATAGAATAAAAAGATTTATTTTTTCTGTTAAATTCTATCAAGTTCTGAGAGTAGAAAAAGCAATTGTATAATTTTGTTTAAAAGATCTTATTGATAATTTATTGTTGGAAAAAGTTAATTTCTACACAAATGGCTTTGTGTTATTTTGCTTAAAAGAGAGATAATAATAATAATAATGATGATGATGATCATAATCATAATAATAATGATAATAATAATAATGATGATGAAGAAGATTCAGTTTTGAAAGAGTAAAAGTAAAACTCATTAAATTGTAATAATATCCTTATAGTTTACAAATTCTGATTGAAACCTGTTCAATGTTTCTTGACTTTCAAAGAGTATTTCTTATAGATACTGAAATAAATGTTTGAATCCACCCCCCAGAAAAAAAAAAGATATGCTTTATAATCAAGTCACAAGAACAAAAAAGAAAACAAAAAACAAAAGAAAATTTAGAATTAATTTACAGGCAATTATGAAAATAAAATAAAAAATATGTAGCAATATTGAATCATAAGATTTTTCCATGATTAATACATTCACAGTGATTGCTTACTTTTCAGAACCTTTTTAATCCAAAAACCCATTTTTCTCTAAGATAGAATATAAATGTTTTAGGCTATTTCTGTGACCAACAGCTTTAGTTTAGGACTCCAACCATTACTAAACATTCATTAAATAACCAAAATCAAAAGAAATTTTAGTATTCAACTAATAGATCCATAGAGAAAAATGTTATATAAAATATCTCTAAAAATAATAGGATAACATTTTTGTTTTTCAATCTTTGAATAGACACTTAAATGAAAGCCTAGGGACAGATATGTGTTCTGCAAACTACTGTCAAAAACTTCATAGATAATAAAATGGTAATTCTAGCCAGAAAAAAATCTTTGGTTATTTGTTTTTAGTAAAAAAAATAAATAGAATATAAAGAGAGACATAAATAAATTTAAAAAAAAATATTTTGAAAAATTAGAAAAAAAAATTTACAACTAAAAAAGATCAAGGTTGAATATTTAACAATTATTGACATAAACACTTAGACATAATCTTAAAACATTTTAAATTAGCAATCAATATTAGTGTTGCCTTGAAGTAATGATTTAGATATTCAAAAGTTGCAACTAAATTTTCTTCTTATAGTTTTAATATATTTTCTATTCAATTTATACCATTTTTATAGATTTTAATATAAATTCATTTTACAACATTTGCATTATTTGGATTCCTTAGGTGTGTGTGTGTGTGTGTGTGTGTGTGTGCATACTGGCATTGCATTTTAGATGTTGCTGTAACCTTGTATGAAGATGCCAACATAAAAAAAACAGATACAACAATATTTTTTTCTTATAAAACCACATAATACAAAACAAACATAAATAGCATTTCAAATTTCACAAATTTGCTAGATTTTTGTTTTCAATTGTATTTCTGGACAAATAGACAATAGAGAAATCACAAAGAATAGACTAGCAGATTAACCTTGCATTGCATGTTAAAATTATATAATGAATTTAATGATAATGTAACAATTATCATTCAGAATTAATTATACAAGATTAGATAAATAATGTCATGTTAAAAAAGATGTACATTTAAACTTTTTAATATAAACTCATTTTATTTATACATATATTAAAATAAGGGGTCTACATTAGAATTTAACATTTTTTATTTTTATTGATTGCTTATAAGTATATTGTTTTTTTTTGTTTATACATATATATATATATATATATATATATATAATTTAATTTAATATATAATTCCTCGTTGCTTCGATGAAGAATTATATCATGCTGTAATGAATAAGAAAAGTGCTCAATACGGTTGTAGAGCTGTATTTATTTATTTATT
>JAUZSX010296898.1:0-13516 GCA_034780655.1 Idiosepius hallami
TCTTTTTCTTCTTTTCTTCTACTTCTTTTTCCTATTCTTCTTCCTCCTCTTCTACTTTTCCTTCTTTTTCTTCTTTTTTCTTCTTCTTTTTCTTCTTTTTTTTCTTCTTTTTCTTCTTCTTCTTTTTCTTCTTTTTCTTCTTCTTTTTCTTCTACTTCTTTTTCCTATTCTTCTTCCTCCTCTTCTTCTATTTCTCCTTCTTTTTCTTCTTTTTTTTCTTCTTCTTTTTCTTCTTCTTTTTCTTCTTCTTTTTCTCCCTCTTTTTCTTCTTCTTTTTCTTCTAGTTCTTCTTCCAATTTTTCTTCCTCCTCTTCTTCTATTTCTCCTTCTTTTTCTTCTTTTCTCCTTTTTTTTCCTCTTCTTCTTCCTTCTCTTCTTCTACTCCTTCTTCTTCTTCTTCTTCTTCTTATAACAGAGACGTCAACTACTTAAATCTCAACAAACAAAAAAACCTTTATTAAAACTAAAATAAAAGCCAAGGAAATAAAAACAGTTTCGCTTGACCTCATTTTATGGCGTTTCTCAATCATTTCTTTTTCTTTGATTTCGTTTTTTCGTTTTATTTTGTCGGCCATTTTTTGGGGCTATGCGCCATCTTGTCATTTTTGTCGTGTGTTTCTTTTTTCGTTTTTATCTTTTTCCTTCTTTCTTTTTTTTAACTCTTTCTTTTACTTTTTCTTTCTTTCTTGTGTTCTATTCCATCTGACCCATTTTCTCTTCTTTCTTTTTTTCTTTTGTTCTTTTATATTTCACCCTCTTTCTCTCTTTTCTTTTTTCTTTTCTTTTTTATGATCGATCCTCTTCTTCTTCCCTTTTCTTTCTTTCTTTCTTTCACTTTTTCTTTTTTTTTTCTTTCTGACCTTCTTTCTTCCCTTTCTTTCTTCTTTTCTATCGTTCTCAATTTCTCTCTTTCTTTCACTTTTTCACTTTCTTTTCTCTCTTTCTTTCTATCACTTTTTTCACTTTTCGTAATTTCTCTTTCATTCACTTTTTCTTTCTTTCTTTCTTTCTTTCCTTCTTTCGTTTTTTCTATTTGATGTTTTTTTTCTTCTTTCTCTCTTTCTCTCTTTCTTTCTTTCTTTCTTTCTTTCTTTCTTTCTCTTCTTCTTTTCCAACCTTCACCAAAAACGTCATCTTTAATCATGTGTCTCATTCATTTGCCAGATCAGAATTAATTTTCAGGCCGAAAAATGAAGGTCACTTTTATCAAAAGAAATATCGCATTTGATATTGACTTTATACACTGCAAAAATAATATAAATAAATAGAGATACAAGCTGAGAAAACTCTTTAAATTAAAATAACTGAAAAGAATGGTGATTAGATAACTAAAAAAAAGTGCTCGATACTGTTATAGACTTAAAATAACTGAACAGAATGATTAATGAATAACAAAAAGTGCTCGATATTAGAAACACGTCTATAGTAAGAAAATTATTCGATGTTGTTTTATAGTTAAATAGAGACATGGAGATTAATGAATAAGAAGAAGGCTCGATATTTTGAACACATCTATATTTAGTGCTCGATACTATTTTAAAGTTAAAATAGAGACGATGCTGATTACTAAATAAGAAAATTGCTCGATAGTCAGTCATCTATATTCATAATACTTTTTATACTAAATTAATTTCTAATGTCTTTTAATACTAAATTTATTTCTAATGATTTTTATACTAAATTAATTTCTAATGTCTTTTAATACTAAATTTATTTTTAATGCTTTTATATATAAACTAACTTTATTTCTAATCCTTTTTATACTAAATTTATTTCTAATGCTTTTTAAAATACTAAATCCATTTCTAATGCTTTTTAATACTAAATTCATTTCTAATGCCTTTTAATACTAAATTCATTTCTAATGCTTTTTTATATAAACTAACTTTATTTCTAATGCTTTTTATACGAAATTTATTTCTAATGCTTTTTTAAATACTAAATTCAGTGCCGTTGTGTCACTGTTGACATCATCTGCCACACCCGCCGTTGAGGTCTTGTGTTATTTAACCCATAGCTGGAGGGAAGATTGGGCTTCATACATTTCCCAAGGGTATTAGTCGACATGTTAACGTAGACGGAATAACTTAGATTCGAACCCGCGTATCACGGTTTCGAAGTCTGATTGTCTATCCACTGAGCCACGTCGACTGCCATGAATGAACGAACACATAAAAAACGCCATAAAATGACCAGAATAGACGCGATTAAACCGAAAGCAAACAATCTAGCAAATGCGTTAATTAATCGACAGATGTTTACCCACACCCCTTTCCCCTCAGCCAAGGTATCACGTGACTGCTATTGGCCTAATCGGTCTGGGTATTTGTTCCCTGGATTTGCTTGGCTAACCAGGCGAAAACTTACATGACACCTACCTTATCAATGACTTCGATCTTTCTCAACGAAGATCGGGGAGTAAATAGCCCCACCGTGCTTACAGGTTATTTTGAATGACAAGGAACGGCCAGAAAACGCGTGTTTTTTTTTTAAATTATTATTACTGCTAGCAGCGTAGCCCAATGTTGCCCGGGTAACTCAAAGTGTTAGTTGTAGGAAAAAAACACAAATGAGATAAGTAGAAGGAAATGAATTATTGACAGTTGCAAAATTTAGTAACCATTTTTAGCAGTAAATGGACGTTGAATGCAGGTTGCTGTAGTTCCCGAACATGGTATATATCATAGTTACTATATATCATATTTACTTGATAGAGCACCAAACCAAGTAAGGCACAAAGCCATTTTTATGTGCTCTATATACCTAGGATATTTGGGCAGCGACAGTGGAGCATTGGCAAAAGCTCAGGCTCTGGAATCGTATTACACGTGTTCAAATCCAAGTCAGAACCATTACTATCACTTTAACAGCCTCGGCAGATGGGGCTCGTTAGCTCTGGAGGGCAGCTCATCTAGGTGAAGGGTAACACTGAATGTAAAAAGCCTGGGTAAGAGCAGGTAAAAATGGCCCTGTACCAAACTTGGGTTGGTGCTCACCAAGTAAATACAATATACCTAGAATATTTTTTAAAATTCAGTGTTACCCTTCACCTAGATGAGACGCTCTCCCGAGTAAACGAGCATCTGCCTGAAGCAGCAAAAGTTGATGTAATGATTTTGAATGGGATTTAAACTCGTGTAATACGATTCCAAAGCCTGAGCTTTTACCAATGTTCTACTGTTGCTGCCGAACATAGTTAAATCGGGTGTTACTTTTGATATTACTTTCGTTTTACTTTGAGGTTGGTTTCCTCATTGTGTGGGGAAGTTTCTTGGTTACCAGATCGTTAAATGAAATGGAATATTCTTAGAATTCCTCATTTCATAACCATTACACCCAGTGGTGTGTTAGGGAGCAAATTTGTATTTGCTGTTTCCATAGCATAATTATTTTTACAAGTCCCTAGCTCAATAGAGGGCCTTTATGAGCTTTTAAAATCAGTGTTGCCCTTCCCCTAGATGAAACTCTCCCGGGTTAACGAACCTCATCTGCCTGTTGCAGCTGAAGGTAGATGCAATTGTTTTGAACCTTCGTAATACGATTCCATAGTCTGAGCTTTTACCAATGCTCCACATCATCACCTCATTCTTAGAATTAAGCGGCTTAAAACGTTTGATATGCCATAAAATAGGAAAACATTTTTTAATGAATGTCAGCTCTAAACTCAGAGGTTGAATGACTGACTGACTCCACTCTGACATAGAATGTATGAATAAACAAAGGCTATAATTACCAAGGATTGTGGTCTGTTCCTCGGAACTTGATATGGTACGGAGACAGAAACAAAAACAAAAAGGAATAGAGAAAAATAAAATGAAAAAAAAAAAAGAATAAAAAAGAAAAAAAAGGAAAAGAGAATTATAGAAAAAAAAGAAATAAAAAAAGAAAGAAGAAAAGAAAAAGAAAAAAAGAAAAGAAAAAGGAAGTAAAAAGAAAAAGGGAAAATAGAAATATAGAAAAAAAAGAAATGAAAAAATGGAACGAAGAAAAGAAAAAGAAAAAAGGAAGAAAAAAGAAAAAAAGGAAGAAAAAAGAAAAAAGGAAAATAGAAATATAGAAAAAAGATGAAAACAAAGAAAAAAAGAAAGAAGAAAAGAAGAAAAAGAAAAAAAAGAGAAGAAAAAAGGAAGAAAAAAGAAAAAAGGAAAATAGAAATATAGAAAAAAAAAGAAATGAAAAAAAAGAAAGAAGAAAAGAAGAAAAAGAAAAAAGAAAAAAAGGAAGAAAAAAGAAAAAGGAAAATAGAAATATAGAAAAAAAAAGAAATGAAGAAAAAGAAAGAAGAAAAGAAGAAAAAGAAAAAAAGAAAAGAAAAAAGGAAGAAAAAAGAAAAAGGAAAATAGAAATATAGAAAAAAAAACGAAATGAAAAAAGAAGAAAGAAGAAAAGAAGAAAAATAAAAAAAAGCAAAAAAAGGAAGAAAAAAGCAAAAAGGAAAATAGAAATATAGAAAAAAAGAAAGAAAGAAGAAAAGAAGAAAAAGAAAAAAAAAGAAAAGAAAAAAGGAAGAAAAAAGAAAAATGGAAAATAGAAATATAGAAAAAAAAGAAATGAAAAAAAGAAAGAAGAAAAGAAGAAAAATAAAAAATTAAATGAAAAAAAAGAAGAAAAAAGAAGAAAAGGAAAATAGAAATATAGAAAAAAAAAGAAATGGAAAAAAAGAAAGAAGAAAAGAAGAAAAAGAAAAAAAAGAATAGAAAAAAGGAAGAAAAAAGAAAAAAGGAAAATAGAAATATAGAAAAAAAGAAATAAAAAAAAAGAAAAAAAGGAAAAAAAAAGAAAAGAAAAAAAGGAAGAAAAAAGAAAAAAGGAAAATAGATAAAAAGATATGAAATCAAAGAAAAAAAAAGAAGAAAAAGAAAAAAAGAAAAGAAAAAAGGAAGAAAAAAGAAAAAAGTAAAATAGAAATATAGAAAAAAAGATATGAAAATAAAGAAAAAAAGAAAGAAGAAAAGAAGAAAAAGAAAAAAGAAAAGAGAAAAGGAAGAAAAAAGAAAAAAGGAAAATAGATAAAAAAGAAAAAAATGAAATAAAAAAAAAAGAATAATAGAAATGAAAAAAAAGAAAAAAAGAAAGAAGGGATAAAAATAGAAAAATAGAGAAAAAAAAAATGAAGAAAGAAAAAGAAAAAGGTAAACTAGAAATATATAAAAAAGAAATGAAAAAAAAAGAAATAAAAAAAGAAAGTAAAGGAAAAAAAATTTAGAAAAAAAGAAATTAAAAAAGAAACGAAAAGAAAAAGGAATATAGAAATATAGAAAAAAAAGAAAAGAAATAAGAAATTAAAAAGAAATGAAAAAAATCAAAAAAGGAAATGGGAAAATAGAAATATAGAAAAAAAAGAAAAAAAAAGAAAAAAGAAAAGATAGAAAGAAAAAAAAGAAGAAAAAAATCAAAAAAGAAAGGAAAATAGAAATAGAGATAAAAAGAAAGAAAAAAAAAGGAAAATAGAAATATGGGAAAAAAAAAGAAAAAAGAAAAGAAAAAAGAAAAGATAGAAAGAAAAAAAGAAGAAAAAAATCAAAAAAGAAAGGATAATAGAAATAGAGATAAAAAGAAAGAAAAAAAAGGAAAATAGAAATATAGAAAAAAAAGAAAAAAGAAAAAAAAGAAAAGATAGAAAGAAAAAAGAAGAAAAAAATCAAAAAAGACAGGAAAATAGAAATAGAGAAAAAAAAGAATGAAAAAAAAGGAAAATAGAAATATAGAAAAAAAAAAGAAAAAAAAAGATAGAAAGAAAAAAGAAGAAAAAAATCAAAAAAGAAAGGAAAATAGAAATAGAGAAAAAAAAGAAGGAAAGAAAAAAAATTGAAAAATAAAATATAGAAGAAAAACAAAAAGGAAAAAAGAAAAATAGAAAAAAAGATATTAAAAAAAGAAAAGAAAAAAGAAAGAAAAAAAGAGGAAAAACAAAAAAAAAGGAATGAAAAAAAACGAAAAAGAAAGGAAAATAAATATATATATAAAAAATAAAAGAAAAAAAAGGAAGAAGGGACAAAAATGAAAAAAAGAAAAAGAAAAACTAGAATTATAGAAAAAGAAAGGAAAAAAAGTAAGAAAAAAAAGAAAAATATTAAAAAAAAGAATAAATGAAAAAAAGAAAAGAAAAAAGGAAAAAAGAAGAAAGAAATAAAAAACAAATGAATAAAGAAAAGAAAGAAAAAAAAGAAAAATATAGAAAAAAAGAAAAAAAACAGAAAAAAAGAAAGGACAAAAATAAAAATATTTAAAAAGAAAGAAAAAAAGAAAAGAAAAAAGAAAGATATAGAAAAAAGAAAGAAAAAGGCCAGAACCTTAGGAGTTAGAAACAAAAAGAAAGAAAAAATGAAAGGAAAAGAAAAACGAAAAAAAGAAAAAGAAAAAAGAAAAAAAGGAAAGAATCAAAAAGAAAAGAAAGAAAAAAGAAAGTAAAAAGAAAGAAAAAAGAAAAGAAAAAAAAAGAAAAGAAAGAAAAAGAAAAAAGAAAGAAAAGAAGAAAAGAAAAAGAAAACAAAGAAAAAAGAAAGAAACAGAAAAAAGAAAAGAAAGAAAAAAGAAAAAAAAACTGAAAAAAAAGAAAAGAAAAAAGAAAAGAAAGAGAAAAGAATAGGAAGAAAAAGAAAAGAAAGAAACAGAAAGAAACAGAAAAAAAAGAAAAGAAAGAAAAAAGAAAAGAAAGAAAAAGAAAAGAAAGAATAAAAAAGAAAGAAAAAAAAAAGAAAAAAAGAAAAGAAAGAAAAAAGAAAAGTAAGAGAAAAGAAAAGGAAGAAAAAGAAAAGAAAGAAAAAGATAAGAAAGAAACAGAAAAAAAAGAAAAGAAAGAAAAAACAAAAGAAAGAAAAAACAAAAGAAAGAAAAAACAAAAGAAAAAAAAAAGTAAAAAGAAAGGAAAAAGAAAAGAAAAAAGAAAAGAAAGGAAAAAGAAAAGAAAGAAAAAGAAAAGAAAACAAAGAAAAAAAAGAAAGAAAAAAGAAAAAAAAAGAAAAAAAAACCTTTAGGGTGGGACTTGTAATAAAAAAGGAGTTACAAACATCGTTTATGAAAACATTAATTATAGTAAATTCTCTTCTGTATTTTAGATTCTCTATTTTTATAGTTTTATTCTTTTCTCGTTGACAACAAAAGAAAGGCCTTTTTTATTTTTCTTCAAATTACTCCCTTCATCTTTTAAATTATTTTCCTTTTTTCTTTAATCTTTCGCTTTCTTTTCCTTCAGACTCGGCCTTTTTTTTATTATTGCAAATTCTCCTTTTTATTTAAATAGCCCTCTTGTTGATTGCCAGAAAAAATAAGAGCGTTAGGATTTTGATAAAAAAAAGACCACGGAGTTAGAATAGAAGGCTTTATTGTAGCGATTTAAATCTTTTTTATCATTACTATTAGGGGAAGTCCACTTGGGTCTTATCTTTACTATTTAGGGAAGTCCACTTGGGTCTTATCTTTACTATTATGGGAAGTCCACTTGGGTCTTGAGTTATCGTTACTATTTAGGGAAGTCTACTTGGGTCTTGAGTTATTACTATTAAGGGAAGGCCACTTGGGTCTTAACATTACTATTAGGGAAAGTCCACTTGGGCCTTATCTTTACTATTATGGGAAGTCCACTTGGGTCTTGGGTTATCATTACTATTTAGGGAAGTCCACTTGGGTCTTATCTTTACTTTTAAATGAAGTCCACTTGGGTTTTGAGTTATCGTTACTATTTGGGAAAGTCCACTTGGGTCTTGGGTTATCTGTACTTTTAAGGGAAGTCCACTTGTCTCTTGAATTATCATTACTATGAGCTCGGGCTCTGGAATCGTATTATGCGAGTTCAAATCCCAGTCAAAACCATCGCATTCACATAAAGCTGCTTCGGGCAGATGGGGCTCGTTAACTCGGGAGAGCAGTTCATTCAGGTGAAAGGTAACACCGAATTTAAAAAGCCCAGGAAAGAGCACGTAAAATGGCCTTGTGCCAAACTTGGGTTGGTACTCACCAAGTAAAAATAATATCATATTTTTAGTTTATGACTGACGACATGAGAGAGAATTGCTTTCATCCGATCAGAATAAATAAAAGTTATTTTCTGGATTGTAAAGATATCAGTATATTTAGAGGTATGTAATTTTCCGTTCAAGCCTGGGAAGGGATCTCGACTTAAATCTCAGCTCATTATAATTCCGTGGTTACGTGACCAGCCTCATATTTTGGGCTTCGATAGATTTATTCTTTCAACCATGAATAACTAGATAAATACATACATAAAAGCAACCACGTACACATATATAAATATATGCATATACGTGTGTGTGTATGTATGTTCTTACAAACACACACACATATATATGTATATTTGTGTGTATGTATGTAATATTATGTATTAAAGAAAACAAATACATACATAAAAAACATTTAAACATATATATATAGATACAAATATGTGTGTGTATGTGTGTGCTTACACACATGCATATATGTGTGTGTGTTTGTGTGTGTGTGTGTGTAATATTATGTATTAGAGATAACATTATATATTAAATATTATTGTAATATAATGTATTAAAGATAACAAACACATAATTATTTATAAACACATTTTGATTAAAAAAAGATCCAACATCATCATAATCCTATAAAAACACACAAATACACACACAGACACAAATACACACACACAAACACACACTTACAGACACACACACATACACACACAGACACACAGACACACACACACACACACAAACAAAGACACACAGAGACACACACAGATACACACACACTCATATACACACAAACACACAAACACATATACACAAACAGACACATATACACATACACATACACACACATACACAGACACACACACACAGACACAGACACTCATGCACACATACACACAAACACACAGACAGACACAGGCACACACAAACACACAAAGAACATTTAAATCAAGCCATGTCAAACCAATGAATTTGTAACAGAATTTCAGCCCATAAAAACGAGAATAGTATTATTTTAATTTTTTACAGACGATGACTAATTAACTTTCTTCGATATATGACCTAATAAAAAAGGTATGATTTTTATTTATCAGACCGATCCTACCGTACAAATTAACTTAGTCAACATCTAAACAATGAAATATATTTTTAGAGGTGTTAAGTCAATATTTCATGCCACAAAGATTTTTATATACACACTCACAAACACAAAACAAGATCTACAAAAAAAAACATGAATTACCTCCCCACAAAAAAAAATAAAAATACAACTTCTGCTCAAAGGACTAATAAGCCATCTACGTTAACATGTCGACTAATACCCTTGGGAAAGGCATGAAGCCCTATCTTCCCTCCAGCTATGGGTTAAATATTGCAAGACCTCAACGGTGGATGTGGCTGATGATGTCTACAATGAAACAACGGCATTGAAGGTGGAGAGACTGTAACAGAGGGTGGCCTCGTCGTGGTTCTCTCCTTGCCATTGGAACCAGATCCTCCTCTGCCAAGGACTCGTGTGGTGACTGCAGGTGCATTAGTCTCCCCACGTTAAAAGACATCACGCACATGCGTCTTCCCGAAATGGTCCACAGGAACCAAAATGGAGAACAGTCATACCCGAAGACGAGTGACTGCTGACGTTGCCCTATAAGAAAATAACTTTTAATGCTCTCTCAAATCGGTAACGGTAATATTTTTTTAATCGTTTATGAAATCATTTTTCTTTAACTTTTCCAAAGCCAAAATTTTCAGTTATTTAAACAGCCGTTTTCATAAAGTCTTCCAACTGACCATAGGGGGTCTGCCACCATAAGATAGCGAGTTTGTTGATACTATATTTACTTGGTGAGCACCAACCCAAGTTTGACACAAAGCCATTTCTACGTGTTCTTACCAAAGCTTTTTACATTCGGTGTTAGCCTTCACCAAGATAAACTAATCTCCCGGGTTAACGAGTCCCATCTGCACATGGCTGCTCAAGTGAAAGTAATGGTGTTGAGTGGGATTTGTTGGTATAAATACATATATTTACACACACACACACACATACACACACACACGCACACACACACACACACACATATATATATATTGTGTATAACTGCAGTTATACACAATATATATTCACAATATATATGCATGTAACCGCTCTATCTATAAATCAATTGATTTACAAATATTGAGCACTCTACTTTGCAATAAAGCAAATATGTTTGCCTTCCAAGCACTTTAAAAGTGTGTATGGAACCAAACAACATATATATATATATATATATATATTTATTGAAGAATATTATACATATATATATGACTGTAGTTATACTCATATATATTTTTTAATAAAAAATGGAAACTCAAAATCAGAAAATTCTAATTAAAATGATTTCAAAGAAGAATAAAACAGATCTGTATGGAAATACAAAATTATTTATTTGTGTTATTTATGAAATGAAAACAATTTATTCACTTATAGAATATAATTTTATACAATTAATTTATAACACTATGATTAAAGCTGAGTTCTTGCAGAACGTTCAACGTATTGCCAGTCAGCTGTTTTGATCATATTGGATCTCATCAGTGACACTATAAGTTTAGCAAGGATTTATGTTTAATTATTATTAGTTATTAACTAATTTAATTGGTTCATCCATTTTGTTTCAATACCTTGTGAAATGTTATACAATTTAAACATTTGTCAATTCCTGTGTACATGAGTTTATATGTGCTGGCTTATATATCTATGTGGGTGTATGAATGTGTGTATATATATATATATATATATATATGTGCTGACTTATATATATATATATGTGTGTGTGTGTGGGCGTGCGTTTTTGTACTGGCTTATATACATTTATATATATAAAGTGCATGTGTGTGTGTGTATCTATGTGTTTGTTTATATGTGCTGGCTTGTGTGTGTATATATATATATATAAATAAATAATGATGCTGATAAGAATCAATCTGTTGATGTATTCTTTCTCAAATTTACAGTCAGAGTGCTCAATATCGATGATAGAGCGTGTATAATAAAGTAATAGTAAAAAATAAAATCCAAACTTGAAAAAACAACCGATGTTGTTTACTGTCAGTTTCACACTGACAAACACGCAAGTGTGAAACTAACAGTAACCAGCAGCCACCGTTTTTCCAGGTTTGGATTTTACTTTTTACTCTACTATATATGTTTGAGTGTATATGTGCTGGCTAGTGTGTATGTATATATATATATGTGTGTGTGTGTGTGTGTGTGTTGGCTTGTACATATATGTTTAGCGTATATATGCTGATTTGTATATAATGTGTGTATTGGCTTAAATACATTTTTTCTAAAATCCAAGAATTTTTTTTTCATTCTATAGAAAAAAAATTTCCAACCCAACAAACCAGTATATAGCTTTCAGTGATGTATTATTGTTATAAGACTGTGATATGTTTTTGTTTGAATAAATTTAAAACAGAATATATTATTTTACAAAAACTAAAAAAAAGAAAAAATTAAAAAAAAAAACAACAGGAAAATACTAAAATGGCAGCGGCTATTGCCCATTTTTTTTTGGGTGGGTGGGTGGATTTCCTGTTGTGCAAATTCTTCCTTTTAAAAGAATTTGACTGCCACTTTATATTAACTGTTAACTCTGTACCCTTTGTTTTTTACTTATGCTGGTTCAGAAAAGAGAGAAATATATTTTAATCGACAAACTACTTTGGTTCCATTTTTGAATGACTCTGTTCTTAATGACCTACACCATTTGTAAATTGTAGGACAGTCAATTTTATTCAGTGCATACATCATTTTGATTAGTAACTTTTATTGTCAAATCTGAAACCTATTTGGTCACTTGAGAAGTATTAAGCTCAATGTAAGATTTATGTTGATAAATAAATATTTGTTGTGTAACATATGCTTTTGTTGTTTTGGGCAGCGAGGGTGGAGCATCGGTAAAAGCTCGGGCACTGGAATCGTAGTATGCAAGTTTAAGTCCCAGTCAAAACCATTGATTGCATTCACCTTAAAAATGGCCTTGTGCCAAACTTGGTTGGTGCTGTTTACCAAGTATATAGAATATGCTTTTGTTGTTACTATTATTATTATTATTATTATTTATATTAACTTGGTCGAGCACTAACCTAAAGTTAGGGACAAGGTCAATTGCTTGTTATATCTCAGGCCTTTTTTTTTTTTTTTTTTTTTAAATCAGTGTTGCCCTTTGCCTAGATGAGTTACTCTCCAATAAGTCCAATCTGCCAAAGGTAAATGCAATGGTTTTGAATGGGATTTGAACAGATACGATTTCATAGCCCAAGCTTTTATCAAAAACTTATCAGAAAATACAGGGTGATCAAAAAGTCCCTGTGCACCTTAAAATATTTTCAGTAAGGTCATTTTGTACATACGCATTTTTAAAATTTTTTATATATTTATTAAAAATTAGATTCACAGGGACCTGCGCACCTGATTTTTAATAAATATATTAAAAATATTTTTTAAAAAACGCATATGTACAAAAAGACAAAATATGCCCAAATAATTTTAGGTGCACAGAGACTTTTTGATCACCCTGTATATTAAAAAAAATCTTGCAGATGTCACTTTCAGCAAAAATGAGGTAACTTGTTTTCTCACACTGAAAATTGATTTCTACACATTGCTTTAAAAAAAAAAAGTTCTCTTATCAAAATGGTTTATTTAATCTTATCATTGTGATCTTATTATAAACAGAGATAATCCCTGTTATTTGTTAGTTTTGTGTTTAATGCCATATCAACCCCTTTTAGGTCATTTTAATGCCAGAAAAACAACTACTTTAAATAAATAATTTTATAGACACTTTTTTTTTTTTTTTTTAATACACAATTTGCACTATTTCATTATTTATTGGCAGTCACTCGTAGTCGAGTATGACCGTCCTCCATCTTGGTTCTGTAGACCCTTTCGGGAGGATGCCTGTGCATGATTTTTTTTTAACATGGGGATGCACCTGCAGTCACCACACGGCCCCTTGGCAGAGGAGGACCTGGTTCTAATGGCATGGAGATAAGCACGACAACTGGAGGCCATGCTCTGTTGCAGCCTTCCACCGCCTTCAGTGTGCTTGTGTCACTGTGGACATCATCCGCCACATCCCCCACTGAGGTCTTGTACTATATAACACACAGTTGGAGGGAAGATAGGGCTTCATACCTTTCCCAATGGTATTAGTCAACATGTTAACATAGATGGAACAATTTGGATTTGAACCCGCATACTAGGGTTCCGAAGTCTGATTGTCTATCCACTGGGCCATTGTTGACCTCCCCTAATACCACTTAGATTTATCTCTAACATTCAGACAACTTCTTTCAATTCTCAAATTTAATGTGAATTCATTATTATTGAGAAAAAGATAGATTTTAGCTTTGAAACCCATATTATTATCATTGGTACCCCGATATTTAATGAGGGGAACCTATGTTTTTTGGTACCCCGAAATTTAATGAGGGGAACCTATGTTTTTTGGTACCCCGATATTTAATGAGGGGAACCTATGTTTTTTGGTACCCCGATA